>JASDQU010100283.1:477542-515331 GCA_032191745.1 Picea mariana | reverse complement strand
TTCATCACATCAGTAGTAAGGGATGTGATTGTGAGGTTGATAGATCAAGACTACAATGTATTGGCATTATAGATCAAATCTCTAAATCTTTTTGGGTTTTCCTAATATTACCATTTAGATTTTAATGAATATTTTGTATTGTTTCAACATAGTCAAACTTTCATTGAGAATGTGATATACCATACTCTTTAGATGGTGGTTCATGATCTCAAGAAGGTTTAGTTAGGGATTTAGGCCATTGTTTCCAACTTGCCATGTTTATGCCTCTACACCCATTTTCAATGTACAAAACCTAATCATGATTCCTATATCCCTCTTAAAGTCCAAATTTTTGTTATGTTGGTTTGAGGACTTGTTCAAGGCTCTTGATCAGCTTCAAAATCTTCAACAATATTATAAGGCACTTGTTTTCATTCTTTGATGATAGCTAAGGTCTTGTGACCCATCCATGGTCTTGTGTGGTGACCTGAGGACTTGTTCATGGTGCTTGAGCTATATATTATATGTTTGGGGCTTGAGTTGTTGTTTCCCTCCCTTGACCATGATTAAGGTATTAAGGCGTGTTTCCCTACTACAACCATGGTCAAGGCCCCGAGACCCATATGTAGTATGAAAAACATATAAATGACACTCATATCCAAATATTAGGCCAAATACATTGAAGTGAGACCTCGTGTCATGAATTTTTTTGTGGTTCTATATAAATAATTTAGGACCTAGATGTCATATTCTAGGGACCAATGGCCATGCACAAGGCTACAAATTAACCAAATAACCTCCTAATGGCGTCATTATCTAACTTTGAATTTGTCTTGTTGATTTTTCTTTTATAATTACACAATCTTGTTTTGCATGGCTTGTTTTTTTTGTTGAAGTGTTTCTTTATTTGTTTAGAAAATAATAGATTATTATTATTATTATATATATTATATTAAATAATATATAATTGATATATATTAAAAACATTGAATATATCAAAACATAAAAAAAAACAAATTTCAAACAAAATAACAAAGAAAAAAACAAATTTTAAATTGCATGATGAGCCCGCGCCCATTCACATGACACGACAACACTATAGAAGCATTCACCAATGATCTAGACTTTACCATCTACTAGCAGAGAGAAACCCCCAAAACCCCGTCATTCCCATCTACTAGCAGAGCGAAACCCCTCGAAACCCCGCCATTCGAGCTCAACAAGAGGGAGGCCGAGAGTGAGAGGGAGGAGAGAACCCCCGTGCAATGGAGAAAAACCCCTAAAACCGTGCCATTTGAGCCCATGAGAGGGAGGAGAGTGATATGGAGGAGAGAAACCCCATGTAGTGGAGACCTACATATTACATACACCTATTTATAGGGAATACACTCAATCATCGAGAGGGAGGAGAGAACCCCCACATAGTGGAGATAAGGAGGTCCTACAACACAACGAAATTTGATAGTCCAACCCAGCAAGGAGACAAGGAGGCCCTACACCACAGTGCAAGCAACAGAGGAGACCTGAACACCCTTAGAAGAGACAGATACACTCAGGGGATCACCAACAATGACGGAAAAATCAGTATGTTTCTTCATTTGCATCAACCTATAGATATATTTCATTTTTTTTTTATCAAGAAAACATATTTCTAGTGTGACTAAAACATGTACAAGTGAGAAAGGATAGCAACAAGATGACTATGTAGCAACCATCCAACTAATCATCAAAGAATTTGTTGAGTTAACTCAATAAGGATTATGTATTTTTGTGAATCCCTTTGCTAACCAAAACATTGGGCATAGTCAAGAATATTAATCTCATCATACCATGGTTGAAGAAGGAGAAAAACAACTTGTGATCTTTGAGTTCCCCATTCAAGAAACTGATGAAGTAACAAGGATTAAAATACCATACATGTTGATCCTCCTCACCAAGTCTTATAAAGAATATTTTTAGGGATTCCTGTGAAGTCCTTCAATATTTCTACATGATCCTCCCTAAGACCAAACTCTCTCCAAGAGAGCTATATTTATTGCCAACTACGGGTTTAAATGGGTTCTTTTTCAATTTTCCTCAGAGTGTTGAAGCCTCTATGATCTATTTATTGAATGAGGGGAATAGGTAAATTGAAGGATTCTATGATTCCTACCCACAATTCCAACCCTAATTGAACATTATATCCCTTTCCAAAATGCCATACTAGGAAATTTCCAATCAGGGCGAATGATGTGATAATTGGTTTTCAAATAACCAAGGAATTTTGGTATTTTTTAATAGGAATTATTACTTAGTCCTCCACTAAGTCTATAGCTATGTATTTATCCTTTATGATATGCACACATAATTTGGTACCTTGGAGGAGACTCCAAACATTTTTATCAACTAAATACTTTAAGAAAAAAAAGATATTCTTGAGACCCCATCCTTGTGATTTGGGAATTGCTAATTTTTTCCAAGAGACCAACACTATGCATTTTTTCTCACTCTCACTCAACGAAAGGAAATAGTAACACAACTACCTTATCCACTCTAAGAATGTTAAGCCTAAGAATGTTTAGTTGGGGAACAAGTCCTAAGAATTTTCACTTAGGGAACAAGTCCCTTGTTTCCCTTCCTTGAGCTTGGTTAGACCTTGAGACCCATTCTTGGTTCAAAACTAACTTATTCATGGTGCCCAAATTCCACTTGGAGGTGAATGATATGTCCTAATCAAACATGTAAAAAAGGACTCACAATCCCCTTCCAAGTGGACACATGGCTCTTCAAGGTGAAGAAGGCTTCATAAGCGATGAATGTAACCCTAAAAAATGGACAACCTCCTCTAAATCAGCTCTAATATGTCAAATGGGAAGCCAACAAGGTGTAATCACCCTCCTTAAATCATTCCAATGTCCTCTCCAATTCAGTGGATGGTTAAACAAACCCACACATGCCAAATGAAACCTTCATGCAAACTCCAAGGTGGACATCTCATCAATTGATGTGACAGATGCCTCAAAATGAGTTAATAAGGTGAGATTTCATAAATTTGGAATGTGCCAAGGCATGAGAAGCTTTGGTTAACCAAGAATATCCAAAAACATTTTTTACCAATGCTTTGGGAATCATGAATTACCTCGATAAATGTGAATTACATTGGGAAATGTGAAGATGCCCAAAAATATGAATGAGACTAATGCCATGCCCAAAATCAACAAGACACCATGCAACATCAAGTATTGCATCATCAATCAACAAATATGCCATGAAATCCTCTACCTCAAAAAGATGCGTGGAACCAAGTAGGTTTATAGGTGTACTAAGTGAACTATGACATTTGCATGGTATTTTTAAAATTTGGGTCATTTTGCAGTACTGCACACATAGTAATCTATCAAGAAATTATTTATTTTCTTAAAACCTCTTGCTCCTTCCCATAGCTAGTTTTCATCGAAGTTGAATTTCTTGCACTTCATTTTCCTCTTGCATGGTTTAAAGAGTCGAGTCAAAACGCCATCAGTTTCATGACCACTCCTTTGAGTAACAACAACCTAAAATCAAGCACTAATTAAAATTTATCTAACAACTTTTCTAGGGCTCTTCAAACCCATCTTAGCTTAGGTGTAGAGGTTTGGAATAGGATTGTGAGAATAACCTTATAAAGCTGCTAAACAAACATAAATCCTTGAGTTAGGGAGTGAAATCCAGTTGCTATATCACTGACTTTGGGAAGCCCTTCTAACACAAGGGTCAATCACGAGGTCGCATTGGGGCCCTCAGAGTAATCAAACCTACTTTATTGGTCTTGGTGTCGACTATCAACTGTCCCCCCTCTGCTTTGGTATAGTGGGTGGTACCATAGAGGCCATAATATTTTAGACTTTCTACAAAGAATTATTTAAGTGCCATTTTAGTAAATCTCATCTATGGTCTTCACCTCAAATATAGTTTTTTTCAACATAAACCTTGTGTCTTCTAAGGCACGTAGGACTATGAGTCCATATAAACCTCAACAATCTTCAACATCTTCAGCAGTCTTCTGGGTGATGACAAGGCAACTCGAGATCCTTTTCTGGCACTTGGGCAAATCTTCAACCAAAAATAGGATAAAATTTGAGCCTTTTATCCTTCGTATTTGCCACTAAACCCTGAAAAAGAGGATGATCTTTATCCATTTTAAATTTATAATTCATTTGAAACCTTCCTCGAATGATTTGGCAACAAAAATATTCGATCTGGGCAAAAATACTAACGTTATACCTATGTTTGTGCTTTCAACAGATTATGTGCCTAAAACAGAGTAGGATAAGCTTCCAAAAGTCCTGGGATTCGACAACTAATAACGCTTTTTCAAATTCGGTTAAGCTGCCGAAACTGCAGGTCTTTGAAGTCGTTTTCAAAATTGAAAAAAATGGAATTTCTTCGATCTGTCTACCCTTCAGGATCTTTGTTGAGGTTCACAGTAGCTTCTGCTAGAGATTCTAGATCAGGATGTGTTTTTGGCTTAGGATCTTTAAGCATTATTTTGTGGCATTCTTCATAATCCACATCCAATGAAAACATGACATGTGGACCAAGTAGTAACCAAAGCTAACTAATCCACCCATCTTCGCCCCTTAACCCTTCTTCACATCTAATGACAACTTGACATAGGGACTAGATGATGAGGTGGCAACAAGGATAGTTGAAATTTGGCATCCTTCACATCCAATGGTGGCATGACACATTGACCAAGTGATGAGGTGTTAAATTAAGGTAACTGACAATTAGCATTCTTCACATCCAACGACAACATGATGCATCCAATATAGTCATCAATTCTATCATCCTTGATATGGGTTCTTCCTCACTTGATGGAACCAAAAATTCATCTAGAGCCTTGAAATTATTCTTCTTTATCCAATTTTCTTAAAATGTATATGGATTCATTAACATATTATTTTTTTCTTGTCAAATATGAGTACATATTGTTTTCTTTCCTTCCAGGTTTTATTTGAGGGTTTTTTCACAAAAGTGCATCCTTCCCTTTTCTTGCTCTCAATATAGGTAAAACAAAACCTTCTTAATATCTACCTTATCCACCATGTCGACCAGCTCGACCTCTTCTTCTTTCACCATAGACACCTCTTCTTATATAGTCACCAACCCCTCTTCACCCTATGCAACCTAATTCTTGTCTATTGTTTGTATGTGATATATTGTCTAATATTTTGGCTTGTTTCTTTCATTGTCCTAACATTAAAATGTATTGTGGGTATTATCTTGACAAATGCAACACATTGTTTTCTTGGTATTCCTTAGATTGTGGGGACCATCTCAAGAGAGACCATCAATGGCCACAGGGATAGAGACCATCTTATTTAGAGAACACTAAAAACTACACAATTTGTACAACTCAAGAAAAAATTAATATGGCGGAAAATACAAAATTCTATAACTTTACCATAACTAAAATATTTTTTGGTTACATGTTCTATACATATGAATTATTCACATGAGGTGATTATTATAGTCCTTGATTTGCAAGGACTAAAAAGAGGAGAGGATGGATTTTTGAATCGTGTTTTCTTTTGGTCCAATGAAAGGGGGCATGAATAGGAACCTAGATCATGTAAATGAATGTTGTATCTTACTTTGAAATCCTTATGTCCTTAATATGTCCAAAATCAAGAGGTATATCACATTAAATTAGGTGGTTGACCACTAATATTGGTAATTGCACCCTAGTTTAATTGTGCATCCAAAACTAAAGATATACAATTTTTATTTAGAACCTTTAATATAGAAAAAAAGTTCATAAATTAGAACTAGGATGATGATGGACTACTAACTAACAACACATGCACATGCAACTGAAGGCACAACCAAACAGGTACCTTTCAGATATTTCTTCGTCGAGTGAGGAAATCTTAGGACAAATAGAGGGAAATGCGACTGCATCTAGTAGATATGATAAGCAAACAAGGACCAGAGGTGAAAAAGTCGGAATAAAATTTTGTAGACGCATGAAATTTTTTCTTGCCAAAGGAAGATCATGCTCTTATGATGATGAGAGCATATGAGACATGGAGGTTCCACTCAGGTATAAGAATCTGGTGAAACAATGGGTACCTAAGGAACTACCTCCTATAGATGTTGACTTCGTTGTCAACAATAGGACATATCGCATTGCACCATCCTCTCTGCATGGCTTGGGGATATTTTCCATGGATGGAATAATTGTAAAATACATTACAGTAACTGAATTGATGGACTATGTCGAACCGTGTTACAATTATAACGATTGGATGCATCTGGTCCGATACATGCAAAGTATGGGAGATATGCACTCGCCTGAAATTATATACAACTAATAATCAAGGATAAAAAGAAGGGAGCGACTATCTATATTGATGGAAGGCCTAAAGCTTCCGATAATATCACAGGTTTTATAAACAACACATGACCCGGGACAACAAACAAACAACTGAATTGCATATATGAGGGACGTGAAGAGAATTGGGTTGTCCTGTGCACAATAAAAAAGATAGCACCTGGGGAAGATTTATTAGTGGATTACCATTTGAATCGAATAGAAACATTGACTAATAGTGTACAAGTTCTTATGCAACACCTCTTTAAGAAACCTCTACTTATTGCATTATATTTTTTTATTATCTTTAACATTGTTGTAAACATTATCTTCAACATTGTTTTTTTGTTATCATTAACAATGTTTTAAATATTTGAGGGTTCTAATTATATTATAATGTGGCAGGATGATCCTAGAAAAGGGCCAGCCGTAGAACATGTAAATGATTATCAATTTTCACTTTCATTTTACGTTATTTTATTATTTGTTTATATAATTTTATTGAAATAACATTGTTTTTGTTGAAATTATATGTAGTCCGTAGGCCATGTTGATCATGATTCTGCTGATGAGGAGGGATTTTATTCATCCGATGATCTGATGGTCTTAATAAATAAATAAAATCATTAAAGCGAACAAGGAACTTGCTAGCTTCTTAGATCATCCAGATCAAACTCCTGACATCAAATCAAAGATCAAGCTCCTTATGTCACAACTTAACACATATAAGGTAATAACCATAATTTAAAGTTTTTTTTTTAATGTACTCATATATTCAATTATGATACTTTGTTCTTTAACTTTTACATTATCTCACGAAAAAAAAAATTCTTTTTTATAAAGTCATATTTAGAGCCTGTTTAGTGCAGTGTTGGTAGTAGTGGCGCTACAGAGATTCTACAGAGTCCTAATGCGGGGAGTCATACAGCTGCTAGAGTACTATTTACTTCTCCATCTTCCACACCTAATTTAGATAGGAGCCATGACACGCACTTCCAGACATCCACACCTCGATCAGAGTATAGAGATGGTGGCATAGATGAGGCTCATGGTGATGTGGTTGACATGGTTGCATTTCTTGGAGCTAGTCGTGTGACAATCAAGGGGACCCTTCCGTGCACATTTTTGGTCGACGATAATGGACTTCCATTAAAACAATCAAGACTCCCAGGTAGTTTTAATTCATATTTTAATCATTTAATGTTGTCCTTCTCATACATAAATAATCTAGATTATTAATTTTAAATTAATGATCATATGTTTTTGTGTGTAGGAAATGACCTTTTTTATAGGCACCTAGAGAGAAAGGCCTTGATGATTTTTGGGGAAACCTTACGCATGAGTTGGAATTGCCAGAATTCTAACCTCAAAAAGGAACTTATGGATTATCTTGAAGGATTCTTTGGAGTAGACACGTTCAATAAAAAAGAGGTCACCTCTGCAGCAGGTGAATATTTAAAATATACGCAGGATGTATAGACAAAGCATGGCAGGAAATCCTAGGTATGAGCGTCCTCCCTCAATTCCAGAGAGGGAGTGGAAGGCGATCATTGATGATGCAAAAGAGAAGATTTTGAAAAAATCAGGAGAACAAATAACTGGTACACCAAGTTAAATTACAATATTTTGATTTCAATACCAGATTTATTTTTCTTTAGATCTAAATAAAAGTGTGGTTATATATAACATACTTGAAAATTTTGATGATAGGTTGCCCGACACTTCGAAGGCAACCAAAGAAAGGATTGCCAAACATGGCCAACACAAGATAGGCCAGGGCGGCTACTCGAGGTTACAGTCATGAATCGTAAGTACCCAAACATCTTAAGAATATTATTTGTATCACCTTACAACTTTTAGGTAATTGTAGCCAAAAACATTAAAAAACCATACCCTTATGCAATGCAGGGCGACAACTTCGGAACTGAAACCATGGAGGAAGACCTCCAACTTGGTTACAAGTACGGTTATAAATCTGTGGTTGATCATAGGAAAAGCTTGGGGCAGACCCCAAGATCCAATTTGCGGGATAAGGTAAATAAAAATCAGTCCACATTAACCTTTCATTACTTAAAATACGTAAATGTTTGATATTGCCCATAATTTAATGTCTTACTTTGTTTTAATCAGGGGAGAAACACTATCAACAAAACCATTAGTATTGGACAACAGAGCGTTGATAGTGCAACGCAGCCAGAAGATCATGGTGCTCCCCAACAACCCCATCCCAATGAGGTGAAACCCCAATATGTTCTTGTGACTGAGGCCCACGACGATACAATGTGTATATATTAATCATATACTTAATAATTTTGTACTTATAAATGTTGACGTTTCAATGGCAGAGAATGTCAAAGTTGATCCTCCTCGACCTAAAAATTAGGTGAATAGGCCGGCAACCATTCCAACGGTGTCGACTAGAGGACTAGGTAAATAATTACATTGCAGAGTTTTTTTTTAATATTACTGAACTACTTCAATGATATTTAAAAATTGTCCATTCAAATTTAATATTTTTTTTATTTTTGTAGGTGATGGCCCCTCACAGCAGCATCCACGTCGTGGGTACGAGACCAGACATACTCGGCGTGAAAGGACTGAAACAACATCAATTGCTGAAGAGAACCCAGTAAACGAAGACATGGAGATGGATGAATTTCTTAAGACATGGAAAGCACAAAAGAAGACTAAAAGAAATTGATGATGTCATGTAATAATTTTATAAGACAGTTAGATGTACATTATATAGTTGAACATGTAATGATGCATATAATGCATTGACATTATGGGTACTTTTTCATCTGATAATATACACAAGGCTATTTCTATGGNTTGTATATATCTGTGAATGTAATTTTGTTATACACTTAATGATAATTTCATCTTCTCTTATAAGACTTCGTGTCTATTTGGTGTCTACAATATTATAAGACATGTACATCATCTCAATCTTCATGTCTACAATATGTGGAGGGTTATTCAAGGTTTCAAGAATTTCTTCATATTTTCCTACTTTAATCTTCTCATGGTGATGTTAATCCATACAGAGGTTCATGATATAAACACCCATTGTTATAATGTTGACATAAATTCAAATCTTCACTTTGTCGATTAGAGGGCACAATAATGGAAACAATGAGAGAGTTTTGACCATATGTCAACTAATTTGTCCCTTTAAAAAAGCTTCATTGATGTGTAAGAGAGCACTGTGTCTATGAGAAAAGACCCAGTTTATCCCCCACATATATTCAATAAGGTGTGTGGGATAAACACACCCTCAAAACAAAAAAAATATCACTCCAAGTGAAGTTGTTGCATAACTTCAAACCATCTGCATCGTTGGAGTTTCCTTCACAATATTTTTTCCTCGATGATATTACAAGAAAATTCAATGGGTTGACCCAATTTTGTGTTTACATTGTCCCTATTGACCTTTGGATGGAGAAATTTTGTGGAGAGGTGAGTCAACCTTGGTATAGTTTAGGCTTTCTACTTCATAGATATTACCTTACCTAGGTTACAGACTTGAGAGTGAGTTAGATTATTCTTGATACCCACTTGATGCTTGGCATATCCATTTTTTGGATGATGACCAAACACAAGGGAAGGTTTCCATATGTTGGTAAGCTCTTTGAATGGTTGATTTGGATATTTTATTTCACCTAGAAGCCACATCCCTTAGTTATCCAATAGGGTAGGCATGAATATGATCTTTGAGAAGTAGTTAGAATGATTTTTTCCCTTCCATTCATGTTTTCCTTTCTTTTGTGTGTTTACTTTCATGCATTGCCTAATTTTATTGATGCATTTGATTTTCCTTAGAATAATTTCTTACACGTGTTTTCCTGCTTTACTTTCATGTTTATATTTGGTGAAGTTTTTTTATTTGTGCCAAGTATTTTTTATTTCTAACTAGGGTGGTAGATTCACCCCATATTTTGTTTCATTTTCCAAGTTATATGGTGTGTAGGTCACAGGTCTACAGAGATTATGGAGTTCTCATACATTCTCACACAGAGTGCATGTCCACGAGTAGAAGCCATATGTTACCCCATGAGGGGTGACACATTTTTGGATACGCTAGCAAGGGTTTCAAGTTGTTGCTTGCATGATGTGTCATGCTCATATTCCCTAGATCTAGATAGAGTTCTTCTTGATTTCCACCAAAAACATGATCGTGTTAGCTCAACTATGGTGTAGCTCACTTTCATGCCAATTCCTCAGATGATAGATGCATTGTTGTACGGTATGGTATGGTTCCTATTTGCTTTGTTTGACATTCCATGTATCAATACTTATTTGGAAATGATGATGTAACTTATTATCTAATCATAAAGTGGTAAACACCTAATGATTGCCTAGTATCATTTCATAACATTACATGGTTTTATGACTTTCCTTGTAGTACCTTGGGGAACATGTTTTATGTTAGAAGTGTGTCATCTCTTGGATTAACCTATACCATTGGGTTCTTAGGATAGATATCATTATCCATATCCCAACCATGCTAATCATTTTCCAACTCTCGAGTGTTATTCATTCCATCCATATCAAAAATTGCATCTTGGTCATGTATGATTTCTCAAAGGTCAAAAGGAAAGGTCAAATTGATAAAGCCCAAGTCAATAATCCAATAAGGAAAAGAGGTGAAGAGATGAAGTCAAAATCCAAATATAAATCTTTAGCAATGCTCCCTCACTATGAGGCCAATGCCCCTAGTCTCTAGTTTGTCTATGAATATCTAAATAAAAGGAACTTGTTCGATAAAACAAGCATTAAAAAAAACAATTCTTAAAGGGGTAGTAAGAAATAATGTTAAGGATGGTAACTCAATGTTAAGCTATCTCTAGAAGGATATTATATGTAAAAATCCTAGCTAAATAAATGTGGATGAATAAATAAATGATTGATAAGAGTTGTGCATGTCTAAGACATTTACGATCATCACATGAACTCATTCCCCATTCTCTTTCATCATTATTAATTATTTTTTCCTATCTTTCACCTAGGTGCTTAGGAAATATGTGTTGTCTTAGGACTTGAAGCATGTATAAGGGTCAATATTGTTCCCCTTGGTAAGACTTAGGAAAATATTAAAACAACCCCCTTTTTTATGTTGTGGTAAGAGATGTCACCAGGTGCTACCAATTAATGGCTTGCTAAGAGGCTAGACCCATCACTTCAAGTGGGTATTGTGCATTAGGATACATGTATTATGCCTCAAGATCCATGACATTGCATTGGGATCCATGATGCTACATTTGGATCCGTGTACTCATATATGATCATATCTACATACATTGGGATCCATACCATTTTCCTTTGGATTCATGTCATCGCATTGGGATCCATGACAGTGCATCGATTCATGAGAGGGATGCCATGTCGCCACACATGCCACATGGATCACTCAAATTCATTCTCCCTTATCAATTAGATGTTTCATTCACACTTATGCATTATTTATATCTCCTTGGACCACACATGGGAGTTATTAATTCCTTGGAGGAGTTGGTTACAAATTATGGAGGTGGTTATAGGTTGTTATTTGGACCTTGTGATGATGTGGCATTCTTTATTTTTATCTACTTGAGAAGCACCCACCTAGAGGAGGCCACACATGCCATTTATCTTGAATTTTTTACTTGGATGGCTCACACATGTGAGAGGTAATGCCATCTTCTTGAGTTCGTTATTCCAGACTTGGACCTTTCCATCATTTGAGGGAGTTGGTTGCCGGAGGATCTTTGGGAGTATTTGGACAATGTTGACTCAATAATTCACCCTCTCATGGGGAAATTTCACCTTTATTGAGGAGTGCACCTAATTTATTCTCTCCCTCTAGCCCACACTTGTGGCATTTATTATTATATTTGGACCATTCTTTAGGGTCATTTGGCTCTTGGAGGGTTTTGAGGGATTTGTTAGATGATTTGTTATATTTTCCCATGGACTGGGTTAATGATTTTGACCTCATAGTATTGAGCTAGCACATTGTGTTGTATTGTATTTGAGGCTCTTCACCTATAAAAGGAAGAGTCCTCCCTCATTTAAAACCATTGGATATTAATGAGAAACTTGGCTTAATATTTGTTTAAAAATCTATTTCTTTTCTTTGTTAATGTTTAGTCATTTTCAAGGTTTGTATAAGCACTTTTAAAGGTTTTTTTGGAATAAAAAGGCTGCTAGAAGGCCAAAGAATTAAGGGTGAAATGTTCCACTAGGGAGGGTTCTAAAGGTAAGTTCTCTAACCTTACCCCTTTGATCATTGAATTTATTGTTCATGCATTAAGGTAGGACGTTTGATGGATCTATTCTTTTTCTTGGCCAACCTTTCAGTTCAACTTGATAGTACTAGGAAATGTTTTCATAATGTGTTATCCTCAATCTAGATTGCATTGAGCCTCATTGACTTATATTAGTTCAAATCATGCTAACTAGTTATCAAAGAAACATCTATATGTTGATCACAAGAGGGTTTGAAAATCATTTTTAATTTAAGTAGAAATTGATCACTTTTATGGATGCACTAATGCATAGTTTGCTTGGAATGGTTGAAATCAATACAACATAACTAGAGTTGAAAATAACTTTTATTGCAACATTTTGAAGGAGTGTTGTTCTAGGTTATTATAAACTATCATTGGATGTATTGCAAGGTCCAACAACCTCATTCAAAGTGAAATCATTGCATGTTATTTATTGTTGTTATGGGATTTTTCTAGTATTCCTTTTCCTGCAGAGATTTATTGTTGTGCGGGGTTATTTGTAACCCTTCTCTTTTTCCAATGTTTCGAGGATTTCATTATATTTATTTCCATAGGTGGCCAAACGAATTTGAAGAGAGATAAATTACCTAGTTTCAAGCCTTGACATTATCTCCTATGTGTTATCCAAAACTCTATCCAAGACTGTCATAAAACTGCAGAAGTATTCCACTGTCAATGGTGATTAAAGTGTTGATGTCTTGCAATGTTTTTATGACACCTTGTTTTCCACATTCCAAAGAAGCCAAAATATGTTAAGGAATTCCAAAGGACCTTGTAATTAGTCCAATTGTTGCCTCCTTTCACTATTGTATGAAGGTTTGTTAATCATATTTTGTTGTGGTGTTTGCATGTCTTTTGGCTTGGTTGGTTGACCACGATACATTCCTACCCTAACCAGCCCAAACAATCTACCCAAACAGTGCAACATTTATATTCTTTGCTAGTTGAGAAGGTCGATTCATGCTACAATAATGGTTCCAAAGAATTGATCTATATTTTATGATGAGAAACAAATTAATTTCAGAGTGTTGATGAATGAATGATAAGTTTGGTTAATGATATAATTTTTGTTCCTTGACATATAATAATGAAATTTGCTAATCTGGTAGCATTGTATTTCTTCTAAAGTTATTGCATTGAGCTCATTGCCTTATTCTCTCTTTACAATAGTGACACTTCATGTGTTTCATGGAATATACTTATTGAATGGATGCAAACTTATATTGGTTATGAACTTGTTACAATGATGCTCTATTTCATTGCTATCATAAAGACCCAATTTCATGCTTAAATGTTTCATAAGTACTTGTTCATGCTTCACTTCTTGCACATATAAAATTTGCTAAATGACGACTATCTTGTGAATGAATATGTACTTTTTACTTAGAAAGTTTCAAACATTGTATATTGCTTCATCACTAATTATGAGTAATGGTGCATTGGTGTGTTGTGTTTAATAAAGTAAGTGTTTTCCTTCCAATCATTCATTGAGCATTTTCTTCTCTTACTTTTCTTGAAGCATCAATTTAGAGAAGTCAACCCAAGTCAAAAAAAGTCCTTGTCCTCACCTGTCTAGAAATGAAATGATAGGCCTTAGTATTAGCCCTCCTTATGTTAGAAACCATGGACTTGCCTAACTACATTCCCACAAGCTTTGGACTTAGAATGATATTTCTAAATATTCACAATAAATGGAATGGCCTTGATTTTAAAGATTCCCACAAGATTTGGAATGTGGATAATATTTAAAGATTAATAAAACCAACTGTGATGAAAATCCATGAATGTATCTAGAGACAAACCTTCTTAGGGAGCCATAAAAATCCTAAAAATTCCGAGTAGAATAGAGAAGCCTTTGTTTTTCAATGCCTCTTGTGATGAGCTTAGCCAAACTTACAACTTATATGTTTAGTAAAGATAACACATATAAATATATTTGATATGTATATGTTATCTATTTTAATAACATATCCATATCAAATATATATTGTTACATATATATCTTTTGGTTGACTCATTGAATTTCTCCTATGCCAAACATTCATCAAAATATGTTCTTTTCAAAGGGATTCTACAACTAGAACTTGTCTTTATTGGAAAAGGCATCTTCTCTAGATGTCTTAGTATAACCATAACAAACCCAAATTAATGGAGCATTCTTCCTCCTAGGTTAATGCCCCCTTGAATGTGAAAATAAGACCTTCAGATAATTCTTTCAACAAAAGGAATCATCTATTCTAACATACTTGAATTTTTTAATATAGATGAGGGCCTATTGAGATGAATTGATACACTAACTATAAATATCTAAGGGTAACTCTTGATTGGATGTGACACTCCATATTTGTACTCTTGAAATCAAAACTAGATGGTGCTTGATCACATGCAGAGCGATCTACCCATACCTTATTTACTTCAGAGAATTTCCCTTTGTGAAATTTTCTCAAGAATATAATGAACTTCATAGCCTATAATATTCTTCCAATACATGCCCCCTTTCTTCAAAAATAAAATAATATTTTTTTTGCTCAAAATAAAATTTTATTTTATTTTTTAAATAAATCGTTTTCGTCGAAATTTCGACGCACTATAGAAATCCTGCGACAAATTTTCTATACAAACCACGAAAGTGTTCGTCTCAATTGCAACGAACCATAGAAAAACTGCAACAAATTCACTATACAAATCATGACATTTTTTGTCTCACTTGCGACGACCAGAACAAATCCTATGACGACTTTTCTATACAAATCACGACAATTTTCGTCTCAATTGCGACGACTGGTACAAATTTTGCAATGAACTTGTTGTACAAAACACATAAATTGTATAGCGATTTTGTCGCTATATACCTTATGTTCGTCACAAATGCGACGAACGCTTCAAAAGTTGATTTGTCGCAATTTTTTCACTTACTTTGCCTATATTGTCGAGTGTGCGACGATTTCTCTACTATGCCACTCTTTCGACGAATTCTTTACTTAGTCATATTGGTGATGGTATTTCTTTTTTTGTCGCAATTGTGACAACGTCCCTACTTTCGTCTCTCTTGCGACATTAATCAAGGTTCGTCTCACGTGCCACGTCACATGAAATGATGTTTGGGAAACACAAGATTTGTCACAATATCCACAACATAACGTCACAAGAACATCAAAATAGCCATCGTAAAATCACCCAAATTTGCTAGTGTCATTAGCCATCATGATCTAGGTTTTTTTTGATATGGAGATAGTTCCATCAAACAAGTAATGTCTTCTGAACTCAGATAATTAGTGGTGCAACCATTTCATGGTGCTCTGATAATCCAGGATTTATCTTCTTTGATGATTTAAGTGATGAATCATTTCATTTCATGTGTGTTAATGTGAATAGTGACCCTTCAGATGTAGATCTTGTGAACGCGCAGAGGTAGATGTTGTAGCGGAAGAAACCCTAACGTGGATAAAATAGACAAATGTCAATGACCATCTATACCTGCACACCATATGAGAAGTAATTATGTTGAAGAGGAAACCCTAGGGGTAGAGATGTGTGATTTATAGAAATAAAAGAGCAGTGCATTTGTAAAGATGATTAAAAAAAGTTAGTTATGTCTCACATAGAGAAGGTATAGAACATTGTTCGAGGTAGTTAAACCAGAAGAAAAGTATTTTATATACATTGAGGCTCACATCTAGAGGTGAGGGAGGAGTTAGTCGCGGTGACGAGAGTTTGGTGATATTCATGAAAGTAATGGATTTTTTTGGAGGATCCATTGAAAGACCAACATATCTATTCCAATCCAGTGATAATCTTCACGAGTATGTGTCTTCCCTTTGAAGAACAATTCATGTGGGAGCATATTTGTTGGAGGAATAAACCATGGAAATTCTCATCAAGTTGGTGATAACACATTCTAGTGGTTGCACATGCGATGACATTAGATTACATGAAGGGTCTTCAGTGGATGACATGATATGACCTATGGGGAGTCAATGTGATGAAAGAGATATAATAGTAAAACACTCCTCGGTGGATTGAATGGGTTATGGATCTCACTTTCTCTTCACGGGACCAAATCTTACTTTCTCTTCACTAGACCGGATGGGGAGTTACCATTGGCACATGGGAAAATACCTTATGTAGTAAATGTTGGATATTTTATTAGGCTGATTTTCCTTGGAGCTATACTAGACCAAAATCTAATGAGTGAGATATCATCCTCTAAATCAAATTATTTATGGTTTCATAAGTTGGAGGGTTTGGGACCTATAAAAGCTAAGAAATCTAGGAAGTGTCATAAGTTCATTAAAAGGAAGTAAAACTAATAAAACTACAATTAACTGAAAACACAAAACTTCATGAGATTATGCATTTAGAGGACTCGACATTAGTGGTTCGCTTCCTAGGTAGAAGAATGGGAGGTGATCCTTTAAAGTCTTGGACAAAGGAAAATCTTGAAGTGGAGGTAGGATACACTCCTCGAAGCTTATCTTTGGTAAAAGGGTGGATGGTATGGATATTTAGGTCCATGATCGAGGATGATAAATTCTCTAGAACCAATGGAGGTGGGGATCACAACCTTTGTTTCTAAAAAAATGGCACTTGGATTTTGATGCTAGATCAGCTCGTATGGAACATTTTCTGGTCTAGGTAAGACTTCTAGGGATCCTCTTGATTTTATGGTTAGATGATGTTTTTATGGAAATTGGGAATGCTTTAGGAGTCTTTTATGAGGCAGATAAATCCTATTATGATTCTGGGTATATGGGGATGGCTCAAATCCTAGTGGGAATGGATTTGACAAAGGGTTTGGAAGATTCTATTACAATTAGATGGAGAATTGAGATTGTTTATCAACCTACCAACTATGAAGGAATTCCATTTAAGTGTGGAAGATATCATGTTCATGGCCATCTGGAAACTACTTATCGATTTCCAAATAGAAGGAATCTCTAGGTATGAAAGGAGAAACAAGGTGCTAGTAATGAAGGTTTTAAGGGTGTTGCATAGTCTCCTAAAGTTAAGGTGACCACTAAGGACAATTAAAACAACATAACTACTCCAAAGGGATCCTCTCTAATGGAAGAAAAATACCTGATGGAAACAATCCTATGGGGGTCATATATTTTGGACACTAAAAATAGTAGAAAGGAAACCTCAGAAGTATTGGGTAAGTCTAAAATTTCCCCATCCATTCATAATAGAAAGAAATATGAAATTTGTGATTTCGGTCTTGAGGGGTAGGTCAATATAGCAGAGAAGAGTAACAAATTAATGACTTCCTTCCTAGTCTATATAGGATAAGAATCCCTAAGCCTCCTCCTCTTATACCTTTGAAATGGTTAGGAAGGCCTCAAGTTGGTGAGGTGTCCTCATATGGAAAATTTGTGAATTCAACCAGGGAACAAGGGGACCTATGAGCCCATTATGAAGCTCAATCTTCGTAGTTAAAAAAAATACAACTTCAGGATGAGAGCTAGAAGTTATTGAATTTTTATAACTAGGATAGAGGGGGGCTTGGTATTTTTATAAAAAAAGGAATCCAAAGATTCCCAGAGAGGATGAAAACACTATATTTCTCTGGCACAAAAACATGCAAATTCTGAAGTTAAAAGAGGAAAACAATTGTTAGTGTTTGGGGCTCTTCGCGAAAATTCCCCCAAGGATATTTAGAAATGATTTTTTGACCTTGAACTATTGAGGGATAACCAATTCCTCAAAAATTTGTCCTTGAAAATATTAATAGAAGTAAATAACCCATCTATCATATTTTTGCAAGAATTAATGATGGATAGGGAGAAAGTTGTACAAGATATTTCAACACTTTTTGGGAGTTGGAAATTTAATTATGTTGATGGAATAGACAGATCTAGGGGGAACATTATAGGGTGGAAAAATGATCTTTTACTTATACTAATTCATGATATTTATCATCAAGTATAGGGACTACATCATTTTCTCTAGACCTAGGGAAACAAAACACTCTTTTGAATATTTATGGGCCCTATATGGAAAGAATGGAATGTTGAGATTATATTTAGTAGTGAATTGATTCAAAAAGGTTTTGGTTATGGTTGAGGACCTAAAATTCACTCTGGGGCATTGGAGGTGCGGGGACTAGTTTCCCAAGTTGACTACCTACCTAGTTACTTTATAAACAAATTCAAGGAGGTGGGATTATTGGATATTGAATATGAAAAATTAAATCCTACTTGGAGAAACAAGAGAACTTAAGAGGCATGCATTGCAAAAAGATTGGTTTTTTTTTTTTTTTTTATCTCATAATCTTTCCTTGAATAATCCATAAGATGTTGTCAATGGGTTTCCACTGGGGGGACTCTGATCATAATGTTGTTGGAAGTAGCTCCAACTCAAGGAAAACCATCCAATCCATTCAAGATGAATCCATAATGATAAAATAAGAATAATCTTTGAGAAAGATAAAATAATTTTGGGAACTATTTGATGCTTCTTTGAGAGAATCAATTCCTATTTAATTTCACTAGAATTTAAAGAGGGCAATGCAGGTTGTCGTGATATGATTAAAAGAAAAAAAACAAAGGGATGAGAGAACTCTACGGGAGGTAGAGGAAACTCTAGAATCTTACAATGATAGTGAGGGATTTGATTATAATCAAAGAATCAGAAAGAGAAAATAAAACATCTAGAAGATAAAAAGAGGCAAATCCTTTTGGACAAAGTGAAAGAATGGATACTATAAAGTAGGGCTATCTAGCTCCATGTGAGTGATGAAGAAAAATGAGAAGTAAGACTAATCTAAGTTTTAAATCATTTTTTGCAATACTTTTCTGAGCAATTCTATATAATTCAATACAAATTATGTATGCCTATACTACTATTTCATAGGAAGATTGAGAATGGTGGTTGAAAACAACAACTAAAAATCATTGTATGGTGCCTGGAAATGAAGTTTCAATTTTAAAAAATTGACCTTGCTTTGAAATAAAAAAAGAAAAAAAAACAATACTTAGTTTTAGTGAAACCCTTTTAGCTCTTCGATGTGATACACTAGCGATCCCTCGATCCATCTCTACTGGAAGCAGTCCCCAAGTCTTCATGCTCTCATAGATTATGTCGCTCTAGCTAATCTCTGATACCATATTACAAAAATCAAGCACATAAATAAACCAATAAATTGAAAGAGTTCTCTGTATTGTATTACTTAATGAGAAAGTGAAATCTTTCTTATATAGGATTACAAGCAAGATGAGACAATCCACTTTATGAATGCGGGATAGACAAAGAAACACAATAAAGTAAAATAAGACATGAAATAAGAGAATAACCTAAAGTCAAATTGACTTTATTAATTCCCAAGTGTCATATTTAATTGATCATTATAAACTAATATTTATTTTCACACATTAACACAATGAAAACATGATGTACACTAGAGAAATCCTGGTAAAAATCTAGCAAGAAATAAGAATTGTGCATTTCTTATTTATTCTAGAGTTTACAATGCAAATAACAAAGAAATATAATCACTTTCCATGGAGTGAATGGACATCGTAGCCTAAATAAGATGCTACAAAATTTCCTCCTTTTGCTCTACTATATTATCCAACTCATTTTCTTGGCTCAAATATAGAACAATGAATCAATACAATCAAAACAAAAGGAACAAAACCACTTTCTTTCCTCATGGCAAAGTTTTTAACATGTCTTGAGAGTCATTAGTTTAGAATTAGGGGTTTTGTGTTCCCCAACTACTGTCTAGGACTAGTTTTGTACACCCTCTAGTATTTTCTTGGAAGTCCACACATGACTAGATTCAAATGTCACTAAGTAATGGGAATTTTCATGGAATCCACTTGGTACTATGGTTTTCAAAGCATATGTCAACTTATTGAAGGCATAATTCCCTCGTGTGAATTATGAATAAGGTGTTTCTTGCATTGCGACCTTGAAACAAGGTGTTGTTTGGACTGTTGGAAATTTTTTGATTAGTAGAACAACTTTGAGTCATTAGGATTGATTTTCACCAAATCTAAACGCAAAAACACTTGTTTAATGCTTGAATTGGGCTCCAAAAATTTCAAGATCCCAAATCACCAAATCAAAATAAACACCTAAAATGTGCCCAACATGTCCTTAGCTTTGTTTTTTCACACCAACAAGTACCAATAATGATGAAAAAATATATAATGATCAATTTCAAATCATACATGCCTATTTTGGGAGGCATTGGGTCCCAAAAGATCTTTTACTTTTGAAGGAGATAAGGAAAAAATTCCTCCACATTCTCCTTGGAGTACCACTTTTCTTTTCCTGGTAGTTTCCCTTTCATTCCAACATGCCTAAGTTTTTTATGACCCCTTCTAGTAGTTATGGTATTCTTCTACAAAACCATATACGTTGATTCTCTTATTACACCTCTAGTGCCAAGGTTTTCCCTTTGTTTTCATCAACTAGCATGGATGGCTCATAAAATTTAAAATTCCCCACATTCACCACTAAATAAATGAATATGTATGGAGGTACATCGAGTCTATAAACATTGTTGCCTAGTTACCAACATTTTCAAAGGCCCATCTCTTAAAGACTCTATTTTCTTACAAGGTCTCTACAACATCTCCTTGTGCATATGCAACCAAAATCGATCTCCTACCTTGAATGTTTTCTCAATCATGTTCCAATCATCCCTACTCTTGTACTTTTCTTGTGATTTATTCGGTTTCACTTGTACTTGCAAATTGATTTGTCAGATCTGATCTATGAGAATTTAAGCCTGCAATGATTCTCTTGTTCCATATTCCCTCTCTCCTTCATGTTTCCTATACACTAGTAGACATATGGATTTCACTACTATAAAATCATTGAATGGATATAAAATTATCATCCTAGTTATTTGGATGCTTCTAACTATAACCCCTCAAAAGTTGAACTGATGTTCTATCTACCCATATGTTTGTAGGTGGAAAGTTGTATAAATCTTCAATATTCTATATCTATCTTCTCTAGAAGTGTAGTCCTAAAGGCATCGAGAGGCTTGTATCAATGTCAAGAATAATGCTCCTTTGTATCCCAGGGTGCACTCATACCCTCTCAAAGAACACGATTGTTGCATCTTGTCCCTTGATGGTCTTTTTACAAGGCATTATGAAGAACATCTTACTAAATCTATTCACTACCATAAATAGAAAGCCACATCCATGCCTAGTTCTTAGAAACACCTGCCAAAATTCCATGGAGATACTCTCCCATGGCCTAGTAGGTACAAGGGGTTGTATAAACCTTGCTTTCTATCATTGAGTTTATCGATAAAACAAAGTATGAATCCTCTAATGAATTGACTACATTATCTTCCATTATGCGCCAATACACACACCTTTGTAAGTTGTTTATTGTTTTTTAACACTAAAATGACTTGCTACTTTGGAGGTATGGGTGTCTCTTATAAGTTGTGCTCTCTCACCTTTAGAAACATAGCTATTATCCAACGTGTAGAGAACCCATCTTGGAGATGGTAGACATCCTTGATTTCACCTTCTTCATGGGGTTAGCCTTGTCGTCGTCAAAACATCACCTTGAAGTCATCATCTTATGTGTATTCCTCTTTGTATATCCTAGGTGAAAGGATCCATATGCAGAAGAGTACCCAAAATTGTAATCTTAGGTATTAGTGGTCTTGATAACATGTCTATGAACTTGTTAGTGTTTCCATTCTTACATTTGATGATGAGATGAAATATTTCAAAAACAACATACATTTCTAATGTCTTGCTTGTTGAACCTTACTCTAGGCCTACAAGTAACACATACATTGTTGAGTGGTGTTGATGATGGTCTCCTCACCCATGAAAGAGGGATTTTATTTCTCAACAACTTACACTTTAGCATAGAGCTCATTCTCATATGTGGTGTAGTTCAAGACTTCTAGATGAAAAAATTCAAAATAATTTCAAACTAGCTTACCACCTTGCATCACAATCGCTCCCATAACATACCCACTTGCATATGTTCCCTTTTTGAAGGGTTGTTGCAAGTTGGTGTTAGATTTTCATTATTTTAGTTAACATTAGATTTTCCATAGAATTTTTATCTTCTTTAACATTCAATAATCATATACGAAAATATATAAGCAGCAGATAAACAAACACAAGAAGACACACAGATTTGTCCTAGGAAAACACCAAACTCTAGGAAAAACCCAACCAACTTTTCTTAGAGATAATATTCCAATACAACCATGAACAAACTCTAATCTCAAGAGAAAACCAACAATGAAGAACCCTGATAACAAATACTTATCTCTTCTTCTTTTCAAACCCTAGCGAGGGTAGACAATTGAACAACACCACAGAACTGGTACCAATATAGCACACCATAGAGTTGACACCAAGATAGACACATCACCAGAACTGACACCACAAATCTAGCACCACATAGATTGCGTTGCTGGTAACTACACCTACAATTGTAACTGCTACGACAACTGGAACAAAGCAACTGGGTAGCACCACACAACCTTATAGAAACTCTTCTAGAGGTAGAGCTCAAGAGATATCACCAAGAACCATCAAGAATATCCTCCCCCCAGTGGGGCACACTTTCCAAGAGAACCAAAAACTAGAAATAGCGAAACTGCAACTGCAACTGCCTAGTGCGCACTTCAGAAGGAGAACTATGTGGCTATAAAAATTAATTGAACCAAACTTGTATTTATACTAATCTGGGCACTTGTCTGGGGCCAACTTCTTATTTCGGGTCTTCAAATTTACTTATTATTTCTATGGGCCGACTTCTATTCTTGGAAATTATATTTTCACTTTATTATTATTTCCTGTGGGATGACTTCTCTTATGTGGTCTTCTATTTCACTTTATTCTTTTATGATATTTTATTCAACTATTCAATGGTCTTCCTTTGACTTCTTGGAATATTCTTCTTCTCTAAGAAAAGTTGTCTAGGAGGGAATACCTCCTGCAACTACCAAAACACCAACACTCCCTCTTATCTAGGGAGGTATCTTTCCATGATGTCTTCATCTAGTAGTACACTAACTACTCTGCAATCAACTAGTAGCACACAAATACTATATTTCCATCGATAGCTCAAATCATCTGCCACAGTCTCTATGACTATGCTGTGATCAACTAGTAGCACACAACTACTTCCAAGCAACCTAATAGTCTCCATGGCAATCAACTAGTATTTCATAGCTACTACAATGCCATCCAATGGAACATAATTGTTTCCAAGTCATAGTAGTACACAACTACTATCATAGTGCTACACAACCAATGCCATAGTAGTACACAACTATTGTTCAGTGATACATAATCACCACCAATGGTACACAACCACCGTTATAGTAGTACACAACTATTGTCCAATGATACAAAATCACCACTAGTGGTACACAACCACTACTATAGTAGTACACAACTATTGTCCAATGATACAAAATCACCTCCAGTGGTACACAACCACCTCTATACTAGTACACAACTACTGTCCAATGATACACAATCACCACTAGTGGTACATAACCACCGCTATAGTAGTACACAACTGTTGTCCAGTGATACAAAATCACCACCAGTGGTACACAACCACTGTAGTAGCACACAACTATTGTCCAGTGATACATAATCACTTCCAGTGGTACACAACCACCGTAGTAGCACGCATATATTGTTTAGTGACACACAATCACCACCATAGTCTCCAAGACTACGCTGTGATTTTTATCCTCTCCCAATAGTCTTATTCATACATAACCACCTCACATGGCATAAGAAAGACTAGTATCCAACAGTGCATTACCCCCCCAGTCACCTCACATGACTGATATAGAGAACCCTTGGCCAGAGGAGTTAGCCGGCTAGAGGAGAAACACCACACCTTCCTCTCAATGAGGGTGGGAATTCTGCATCACGCCAAGCTTGTCTATGAAGTACTCATACTTCACTCCTACACAACTCCTCTATGCACCATGTCTCAGATGTAATGGTATTTGATCTCTATATTCATCACACAACTTTGATTATCACAATATATCAAAGTTGGCTCCAACTCTAGATCAAATAACCCTGCAAGCATCTTCTAAAGTCACACTGCTTTAGGACTTGCAACATTAGCTACTATATACTCTGCTTCTGCTGTACTAAGTGCCACTAATGTCTGAAGCAACATCCTGATGTACTTTTCCAGTCCACTGCACTCCCTTCCTAGTTAGAGTCTGTATAATCCTGCATCTTTAGATCTCCATCTGAGACATATCTCAAACCATATCCAACTGTACCATGTAGGTACCTCAACACAATTTTTTCTACTATCCAATGTACATATCTAGGCTCAACCATGTATTGACTCAAGGTGTTCAGTGAAAAACATATGTTTGGCCTGGTGTTAACCAGGTACATCAAGGATCTGATCAATTGTCTGTACGTTGTGGGATCCACCAAATCTGAAGATGAATCACTCAAGAGCTTTAGATTTTCCACCATCGATGTGGCCATGGACTTGCAGTCCATCATCCCGAATATCTACAGGATCTCAACTGTATATTTTCCTTGGCTAAGGAAAATCTCATCTAGTCTCTGCCACACCTCCAATCCCATCAAATCTAGATTCTTCATTTCAAACTCTAAAGTGAGTTCCCTCTTGCACCCATATGTGAGCTTCTCATCCCCTTTAAGAAACAGGGCAACCAATATCAAGGGGCAATCATCCTCAAGCTCATAAAAAATAATTTTCTAGCATATCTTTCTCTAGGTGCCTGCACAAATATTTCTTCAATCTACCGACATGAGACTCCTTCTAATGTATCTTGTGGTTTCTCTATGTACACTTCTTCTGGCTATTGGAGCAAGTGTCTCGTCATAAACTTCTCCCTCTTTCTGGGATAATCTTCTAGCCACAAATATCTCTTTTTACTTCTTTATGCTGCCATTTGCAACATGCTTGATCTTGTAGATCAACTTGGAAGTCACCACTGACTTCCCTTCTGGTCTCGGAACCAAGGAAAAATCCATAACCTAGTCCTTCTAACCAGCTTCCTCCTATGTCACTGAAACAAGGGAATCCTCCCAGGAGATCTCATATCTCCTCAAAGCCTATGAAGTTTTGATCTATCCTTGTCAACTCATGGCACATGTCTATCAGTCCTAGAAGACGTCTCTTTCTCCCATCTGAATCTGAGGAGGAATACACCACTCAATCTCTCTGAGATCAGGCTCACTTTGAGTCTGCATGCTCCCTCTAAATCTTGAATTCCTCTAAGTCTATATAATCTTTGGAGCAATCTTCTCTAATGTATGATATCCTATGAACTGTCCTAGGGAGGATGCTCCTCCCTACTGGATCCTAAGGGATGAATCCCTCTGAACTCTAGCTCCTTCTGAGATGGTACTTGGTGGGGCCGCCTACCTACTCCTCATGATATGGCTCATCAATTCCATATATTTGTATCCTCTTTGCATCCTGCAAAGTATCATAGGACCATGTTGGTCTCTTCCTGGTCACTGCAACGATTCTGGGTAGGCCCTTCTAGCTCTACTAACTCTTCCCAATAATCTAAAGAGTGATCAATTGAACTAGAGGGATTTGTACGGTCATCTTCGAAGCCTTATGCTCATTACAATCAATCTCTATATGAGAACTCTGTATCCCACAAAAAGTTCCCTTCTCGCCAGAAGGCTCTGACTTCGTCCTCTTCTCCTTCGTTACAAGGATGTGTACGGTCATGTACACAACTCTATGTCTAGATAGTCTACTCCACTTCTCAGGTAGAGACCATCTAATTTTTTGCCTCTTGCAACAGTCATTATAGCTCCCTCTCAAATCTACTACTTGTGACCTTCCTGGAAAAAGAGCAACAACAAGGGAAAACAACATACAAGATTAATACTCTTGTAATAAGAACAATAATAAAAACAAGAACGAGAATAATCGTCACAATAACTCCTTCTTAGAGCTATCACTTGTGACCTTATTGGAACAAAAGAATACAAGAAATAAGAGCATCACTCTTCAACACTCTTCCATTGTTGTGACCAATCATTCCTCCATGGTAACCTACCCAAAACAAGAAACAAGATCAACATATCCATGGTAGCCTCCATGGAATTTACAAGATAACCTTCCTGGAACAAGGTCAAGAACCAAGAACATATCCTAGAGGAGATGGATTTATCTTTTAAACAAGTGCATCATTAATACTTAATGATCATGATACCAACAATATTCAAGTGTTACTAAACATTTGATAGCTATAGCAGTAATATAACTCTAAAGACTGTTATTCTAGTTACAACACTTATTTAGGATACACCAATATAAAATATCAAATCTGATATGAAAACCTGGAGTCTAGATGCTACTGTCCCATTTGAGTTGTTCTATAATGTAGGAGACATCCTCACTGATGCCTCTAACTCTTGGGATTCCTCTGAGTGCACTAGATATAAGATCCCTTTGGATCTACTGCCACTGCTTGGATAAATGTCCTCTTTCCAAGTGTATGTCTCTTGCAAACACCCTCATCTTATATACAAGTGCACCATCTAGATTATCTTCTAATATGAGACATTACACCAACAAGAAGAAGTTAGAAATATGAATCAGAAGGTTCAATGTCTAGGAAAATGTCAACAAGCCTAAAACCCTAAAAAATTCAATTTTGACGAAAAATCAATTTGAGAGATGTAGCAGGTGCACTAGGGCAAGGCGAGTTGATCTGTGGAGTTTGTCCCAATCAATTTTATAATAAGTGCTCAACGATCTTAAAAAATAAAATTGTACAACAAAAAATTGCATGTGCAGTGACAAATCTCATCAATGTCGCAAATCTCACGATCTTCCTTCCAGTGATTAGACTGTTCTGAAGGAAACCTGCTCTGACACCATGTTAGATTTTCATTAGTTTAGTTAACATTAGATTTTCCATAGCATTTTTATCTTCTTTTCACATTCAATAATCATATACTGAAATATATAAGCAACAGATAAACTAACACAAGAAGACACAAAGATTTATCCTAGGATAACCCCAAACTCGGGGAAAAACCCAACCAACTTTTCTTAGAGAGAATATTCCAATACAACCATGAACACGCTCTAATCTCAAGAGAAAACCAACAATGAAGAACCCTGATAACAAATACTTATCTCTTATTCTTGTCAAACCCTAGCGAGAGTAGACAACTGATCAACACCACATAACTGGTACTAAGATAGCACACCACAGAGCTGGCACCAAGATAGGTACATCACTAGAATTGACACCACAGAGCTGACGCCACTGGTAATTGGTAACTACAACTGCAATTGTAACTGCTACGAAAACTGGAACGAAGCAACTGGGAAACACCACATGATGCAGGAACATCGTTAGTCAAACACGTGTGGAGTGACAACTCAATGCCATAACGCTTGGAATCTTAAACGTTGGCATTTCCTGTCAATATTTTTGAACGAATGATTAGAAGAAGATCAAAACGGCTTGGAAGCAATCACGATCAATGAGATCTGGGAGTTTCACTCTCAGACTTCAATGTAATGGAGCTTAAGGAGTAGTTAGTTGTTGGTATATTCTCTTCTTCAAGAAGACGAGTAGTCGAAGGGGACCCTAAGAGGTGGTGTATGCCTAAATGAGGCCACTGCAAGTTAGTAGGATATTGTTGTGATTAGTTGTTTTTCTGAATTTATAGTTATTGTTTTACCATAGTTGTAGCCATTTGCATTTGAATGAATATAATAGAGGTAAATTGATCCAATGCATGGCGTTGCTACTGGTTATAGTTTCTCTCTTGTTTTATGGTTCCATGAATGAATGAGTCATATTATTGAATGAATGAACCTATGAAGTGTTAAGAAAGTTTCAATTGTTTCTCTTCATTGAGTTCATGCAAGGTGTGCATATAGTCCGCAAGGAGTGCGTTGACCAAGTCTGTTTCGACTCAGAAGCTCAGAAGAGATAGCGTGAAACTTCCATTTTGCGAGGAGTGCAAAAGGACTGTTGCAAGGTGTGCACAGTCACCCACAAGAAGCTAAGTCTTGCATAAGAATCTGGTGCAGGGAGTGCCCAGATTTGAAATTTGACTAAGTGTCGAAGTAGCCCTCTAGGGAGTCAAAGGGTTTGGGAACCAAAGCTCAAGAGAGATAGCGGAAAGAAATCTTCAAAGAGAGTGAAAGTCTGAAGGCTTAATGAGTTAATGCTCAAGATCCCTTCAGGAGAAAGCTAGATTGTTCCAGACCATCAGATCTGGGAGAGGTTCGCGGTGTTTAACGGTGAGTTCCTTCGAAAGTTCATGATTAAGATAATTTGCGCCAAGAAAATGAAAACCTTCGCGAAGTCGGGAAGTGCGAAGTAAATCCAAGTCTTTAGTTGAAGTGGGGATACGTGGCATCATATTGGAGAAATCGGAGGGAAGAGCTCCGAGAGTTTTGCGTAGAGCAAAAGGTCATTTTTCGCAAAGTCGCGAAGAGCGAAGAGATCTGAACCATCGGTTTGGAAGGACACGCATCACCAGTCCATGAAACTCGAAGAAGAGTTGAGGGGAAAGAGAGGTCATTTGAAGCAGAGTGAGAGGAAAATATCAACCGTCGATCAAGAGAGACACGTGGTGCTTGATCTAAGATTCTGGGTACATAATACGTTGGGGAAGAGGAGTGTCAAGATGTGCGAAACTCCCAAAGACCGGAGTCTGAATGGATCACAGTCGTTGGCCGCAGGAGAGACGATGACTGTAGATCTATCCAGATGAGTTCGAAATTCGGGGTTCGAACGAAAAGGGTACAGATGTTGCCAAGAACGCTGAAACCTGAAGTTACAAAGCACTCAGGAGGTTAAGCCCCAGGTCACAACCCCAGGTCACATGCAAAGAGGGACTTGTGTAATTTGTTCTAGGGGCCACTGAAGGCCTGAAAGAGCTAATTCAGCTCAAGAAATTAAGATCCTTGACCGGGAGGTTGCGTAGCCCTGAAGGAGAGTAGGGGGGTCTGCATCAAGTGGTATTAGAGATAAAAATAACTCAAGGTTGTACTCTGTAAGTGAGAAAAGGCCAGTGCAATGCCACCTAGGAGATGAGTGGAACCGCCTGTAGCAAATCGAGATTTCGAAAGACAAATGAGAGAACTTAATGCAAGGTTAGATGCAATGGAGACAACGTAGAGGAGAGCACTTGATGCTGGAGACGTCAGTGAGGCAGAAAGTGAAGAGACAAAGGTTGAGGAAGTTGCAGAGGAAGATGCTGCCGAGGCACGCTTGCCGAAAGTGGTTGTCAAATTGAGAGCTAGAGCAAAGATAGGCATCCCAATGTATGAAGGAAACTTAGAATTTGAAGAGCTTATTGATTGGATATGAGCAATGGATAAATATTTTGACTATGAAGACATCGATGAGGAGAAGCAGGTGAGACATGTTGTCACCAGATTAAAAGGACATGCAACGCTATGCTGGGATGAATTTCAGGTTGATAGATGAAGCAATGGTAAGAAACATATTAAGAGTTGGCATAGAATGGTAGCCAAGATGAAGGCTAAGTTCATACCCAAAGACTATCAGATAAATCTATTCAGGAGGTTACAAAACCTGAGAAAGAAAGGAATGATTGTGAAAGAATACACATAAGAGTTCTACAAGTTGAATATCAAGACTGGACAAAGAGAGAAAGATGAAGAAAAATTTGTCAGATATATAAATGGCCTGAGATATGATATCTAGGATGAGATCAACATGATGTCGGTAAGGACAGTAGAGGATGCTTATCAGATTGCACTAAAGGCACAAGAGAAGTTGGCCGGTAAAAAAAACCAACGGAGCAGAGATAGAAGCCCAAGCAGAGGTAAAGGAGTTGCCCATGATAAGGCACAAAATCCCAAGGGTGAGAATGAGAAAACACACAGTCACTCAAAAAGAGGAGGAAGCTCCATAGGGAGACAATCTGGTGGAAGAAATTCTTTTTATAGAGGAAGAGGAAAAAGCAGAGGAGGAGAGATAAAATGTTATACCTGTGGTAAACCAGGATACAATTCTTGGGAATGCCCCAAGAAAAATAAAAAAGGAGGGGAAGCTCACATTTCATAGGCACAGAAAAAGGACGTTGAAGTAGAAGGTGCAGAGGATGGAATATCTTTGATGCTGAAGAAGGTTCTCTTGAAGCCAGAACCAAAATTTGAAAAACCAGTGTAGAGGAACAGTTTGTTCAAGACAACTTGCAAGGCTAAAGACAAAGTATGCAAGGTGATAATTGACAGTGGAAGCACTGATAATATAGTATCCACAGAGATGGTGGAGAAATTGGACCTGGAGACAACTGCACATATGAATACATATAAAGTCTCATGGTTGCAAAAAGGACACCAGGTAATGGTAACTAAACAATTTGTCGTTGAATTTAAAATAGGTGGATATAGAGATGAGATTATGTGTGATGTAATTCCCATGGATGTATGTCATGTTTTATTGGGGATACCATGGAAGTTTGATAGGAATGTCATTCATGATGGGAGAATGAATACTTACACTTTGGAAAAGAATAGTAGAACACACATGCTACTGCCAATAAAAGAGAAGAAAGTAAAGGAAGAAGCCAACACAAGCATACTTCTCATGAGCGGGAAGGAACTCATAAGTGAGGTCAAGAAGGAATAAGAGATGCAATTTGTTGTGGTGAGGAAACCCAAAGTTGTCCTTACAAGTACTTCTATGGATGATTTTGCTAAAGAATTTTAGGAGTTGTTGGAAACTTTTGCTGACATAGTAGTGGATGAGTTACCTAACTCATTGCCACCCATCAGAAGTATCAGCCATCATATTGATTTGATACTAGGAGAAAGTATGCCAAACAAAGCAACATATAGATTGCCACCTCAAGAAAATGAGGTAAAGAAACAAGTCCAGGATTTACTAGACAAAGGTTTGTTCAGAGAAAGTTTGAGTCCATGCACAGTACTAACTGTGTTGAGTCCAAAGAAAGATGGAAGATGGAGAATGTGTATAGACTCAAGGGCCATAAACAAGATAACTATCACATACAGATTTCCTTTTCCAAGGATGGATGACTTAATGGATTTTTTAAGTGGAACAATTTTTTTTTCAAAGATAGATTTGAAAAGTGGATATCACCAGATAAGGATGAGCGAAGGTGATGAATGGAAAACAACCTTTAAGACAAATGAAGGGTTGTATGAGTGGCTTATTATGCCATTTGGCTTAAGAAATGCCCCGAGTACTTTTATGAGACTGATGAATGAAGTATTGAAATATTTCATGGTAAGTTTGTGATTGTATATTTAGATGATATATTGGTCGTTAGTAACACTGAAGAAGAGCATTTGAGACATCTGACATTAGTGATGAGGAGACTACAACAAGAGAAGCTATTGATAAATCTGAAGAAGTCCTATTTTATGAAGACATCACTCATTTACTTTGGTTTTGTGATCTCTTCAAATGAATTGAAGATGGATCCAGAAAAGGTCAGAGCAATCAAAGAATGGTCATTGCCAAGGAGCATGTTTGATCCGGATTATTTTCGGCACGAAATGAGAGCGGAGATATACTAAAGAAATGCACAGAGATATCGCGTATATCCAATAATATAACAGAAATATATCAGAGATGCAACCATAAACACAAAGATATAGTAATACACGATTTCTATTAATAAAAGAAATGTACAGAGACTATAAAAATACAGAGTGAAAGACTCGCTAGAATGGTGGCAGCTTATCTATGAGAAGAGATGTGACGGCTACTTGCATTCGCAAGAAGATGATTACAATGAGGCTTTGAAGACCTTTTTACAATAAGAAGGAATGACAAAAACCCTAGACATCCAAAAACCTAACCCTAGGAGATGAAGCACCAAAAGTCATGTGGGCCCCGTTTGGGTAAGTTAGTACATCAACTTCCCGTGGTCGTAACTTTTTCATACGATCTTCGTTTTAGGCATATGATAGCTCGTTGGAAAGGTATCGTCGAGGAGATTTATTTTGGGGGTTCAATCATGCCTTCGGCTATCATTGAAAACCTTGATCTCGAAAAACCTTCATTTAGGCCCTCAAAATGGCTCCGGAAGTTAAAACCTACTAAAAATAGTAAATTGCCAAAATTGCTAGAAAATTGTTTTGAGCCAGTTGGAAAAGGTGGGTGGCCACCGAGATCCACTTGGATCAATGTTTGAGGTGAGAATCTTCCATCGATTAGTGAGTTTCTATCAGAAGTTCATTAGAAATTTCAATGGGATTGGTGCACAAATGATGGATACAGTGCAGAAGAGACACAAGTATTTTAAATGGACATAAGAAGCTGAGAAAAGTTTCAATATATTGAAGGAGAAGATAACAGAACGACCAATTTTGGTCTTGCCAAATTTCAAGAAGACATTTCAAGTAAGGTGTGATGCAAGTGGAGTTGCAATTGGAGTAGTTTTGAGCCAAGATAATAGGCATGTTTCATATTTCAGTGAGAAGATGAATGAGACTAAGAAGAAGTAATCCACATATGATAAATAATTTTATGCCATAATTCAAGTTTTGAAGAAGTGGAGGCACTATCTTGTTTCAAAGGATTTTTTCTTGTATAGCGATAATCAAGCTTTACAATTTATAACTAGACATGAGAAGTTAAACCAGATACATGCTAAGTGGATAGAATTTATGAAAAATTTCACTTTTGTCATTAAACATATTTCTGGTAATACTAACAAAGTTGTTGATGCATTGAGCAGGAGATGTCTGATTCTACAGAAATTTCAAGTGAAGACCTCGGCGTTTGAACACCTTAAGAATATGTATTGTGATGATCTGGATTTTAAAGAAGCATATAAAGCATGTGCAAATCCCGTGCTCAGGGACAAAAGCTAGTGGATAGAGTATATGATTCAAGATGGATTGATGTTTAAAGGTTTCCAATTGTGCATACTGAGGTGCTCGATGAGAGAAAATCTGTTGAAGGAAAAACACAGTGGAGGCCTAGCAGGAAATTTCGGTCATGACAAGACATTTGCACAGTTGAAAAGTTCATACTATTGGCTAGGTATGAGAGCAAAGGCGAAGAAGTTTGTGAACAAATATAAGATTTTCCAGTACACAAAAGGAAAGAAACATAACACTGGATTGTATCAGCATTGCCTATTCCGAATAGGCCTTGGGATGAAATAAACATGGATTTTGTGTTGGGATTTCCAAGAACCCAAAGGGGAAGTGATTCCATATTTGTTGTGGTTGATAGATTCTCAAAGATGGCACACTTTAACCCATTCCAGAAGACAAATGATGCAACACACATTACAAATTTGTTTTTCAAGGAAGTTGTGAGACTTCATGGATTGTCGAGGAGTATTGTCTCAGATAGGGACACTAAGTTTGTCGGTCATTTCTGGAGAACATTATGGAAGAATATGGGGACAAAAATATCTTTTAGTTTAGCATAGCACCCTCAAACATATGGACAGACTGAGGTGGTAAATAAGAGCCTGGGAATTTTTTTGAGAAGTTTGGTCACTGAACATCATAGCCAGTGGGATCAAATTTTGTCACAAGCAGAGTTTGCATACAATGACTCAGTGAACAAAAGTACGCGAAAGAGTCCATTATAGATAGTGTACGGAATGAAGCCAAGAGGAGTATCAAAGTTGAGAGATCTGAAGCAGGGTGAATTCAGAAGAACGGAAGAAGAAGACTTTGTTGAAGAAATGCAAAAGCTTCATAATCAGGTCAAGGAACAGTTGCAGAACAATAATGCAGAGTATAAACGCAGAGTCGATCACCACAAAAGAGAACTTCAATTTGAAGTTGGAGATCAAGTTTTGGCACACTTGAGGAAGGAAAGATTCCCAAGGGGAACATATAACAAACTAAAGCTGAAGAAGATTGGACCATGCAAGATCCTAAGAAAAAATGGTACCAATGTTTATGAGATAGAACTACCAGAGGATGTGGATATATAGCCCATATTTAACGTTTCAGACCTGTATCCTTATAGAGAAGATGACACAGAAATATCAGAAGATCAAGAGAAGGTTCAGTGGGAGGAGCAGATTCCTGTAACAGAAAATCCACAGATGGAGATGATCATTGATCAGAGGATTGGTAAGAAGACTAGGAGAAAGACCTATTTTGAATATTTGGTCAAGTGGAAGGGACACCTAATAAAAGATGCTAGTTGGGTAAATAAGGTTAATATCCAGAAGCATGGAAGGTCAGTGCAGGAGCTCATGGACAAGAATCCATGAATATTTTCCCAGAGGAGTATGATGCAGGAGCATCGCCAGTCAAGCACACGTGGAGGGACAACTCAACGCCATAACGCTTGGAATCTTAAATGTTGGCATTTCCTGTCAATATTTTTGAACGAATGATTAGAAGAAGATAAAAACGACTTGGAAGCAATCACGATCAGTGAGATCTAGGAGTTTCACTCTCAGACTCTAATGTAATGGAGCTTAAGGAGTAGTTATTTTTTGGTATCTTCTCTTCTTCGAGAATATGAGTAATCAGAGGGGACCCTAGGAGTCCTCTGGGATAAATAGAGGTGTTGTATGCTGAATGAGGCTGCTGCAAATTAGTAGTAGATTGTTGTGATAAGTTTTTTTTTTAATTTCTAGTTATTGTTTTACCATAGTTGTAGCCATTTATATTTGAATGAATATAACAGAGGAAAATTGATCCAATGCATGGCGTTGCTACTGGTTATAGTTTCTTTGTTGTTTTGTGGTTCCATGAATGAATGAGTCATGTTAATGAATGAATGAACTTGTAAAGTGTTAATAAAGTTTCAATTGTTTCTCTTCGTTGAGTTCATGCAAGGTGTGCATATAGTCTGCAAGGAGTGCGTTGACCGAGTCTGTTTCAACTCAGAAGCTCAGAAGAGATAGCATGAAACTTCCATTTTGCAAGGAGTGCAAAGGGACGATTGCAAGGTGTGCACAGTCACCCATAAGAAGCTAAGTCTTGTGTAAGAATCTGGTGTAGGGAGCGCCCAGATTTGAAATTTGACTAAGTGTCAAAGTAGCCCTCTAGGGATTTAAATGGTTCGAGAACCAAAGCTCAAGAGAGATAGTGGAAATAAATATTCAAAGGGAGTGAAGCTCTAAAGGCTTAATGAGTTAAGGCTCAAGATCGCTTCGGGAGGAAGTGAGATTGTTCCAGACCATCAAATCTGGGAGAGGTTCACGGTGTTTAACCATGAGTTCCTTCAGAAGTTCGTGATTCAAAGAATTTACACCAAGCATAGGACAACCTTCACTAAGTCGCGAAGTGTGAAGTAAATCCAAGTCTTTGGTTGAAGCGAGGATACATGGTAGAAGATTGGAGAAATCGAAGGGAAGAGCTCCGAGATTTTTACGTAGAGCAAAAGGTTGTTTTGCGAAGTCACGAAGAGCGAAGAGATCTGGAACATCGGTCTGGAAGGACACACGTCACCAATCCGTGAAAATCAAAGAAGAGTTGAGGGGAAAGAGAGGTCGTCTAAAGTGGAGTGAGAGGTGAATCTCAGTCGTTGATCAAGAGAGACACATGGTGCTTGATCTAAGAATCCAGGTATGGAATACTTCGGGGAAGAGGAGTGTCAAGACATGCAGAACTCTCATGCAGAACTACCAAAGACCGGAGTCTGAATGGATCACCATCATTGTTTGTGGGAGAGACGAGGACTGTAGATCTATCCAGACGAGTTCATGATTCAGGGTTCGGACGAAAAGGGTGCAACCGTTGCCAAGAACGTTGAAACCCAAAGTTACGAAGCACTCGGGAGGTTAATCCCCGGGTCACAACCCGCGGTCACATGCAAATAGGGACCTGTATAATTTGTTCCAGGGGCCACTGAAGGCCTAAAAGAGCTAATTCAGCTCAGGAGATTAAGATCCTTGTCCGGAAGGCCGCGCAACCTTGAAGGAAAGTAGGGGGGGTCTACATCACCAAACAAACTTAGCACAACTCTTCTAGAGGTAGTGCTCAAGAGAGATCATCAAGAACCATCAAGAATATCCTTCCCCCAGTGGGGAAAACTCTCCAAGAGAACCAGAAACCAAAAATAGTGAAACTGCAGCTACAACTGCCTAGTGTGCACTGCAGAAGGAGAACTGTGTGGCTGTACAAATGAACTGACCCAGACTTGTATTTATACTAATCTGGGTGCCTTTCTAGGGCCGACTTCTTATTCTGGGTCTTCAAATTTACTTTATTATTTTTGTGGGCCGACTTCTATTCTTGGAAATTATATTTCCACTTTATTATCATTTCCTATGGGCCAACTTCTCTTCTGTGGTATTCTATTTCACTTTATTCTTTTCTGAGGTGTTGTTTAACTGTTTAATGGTCTTCCTTTGACTTCTTGGAATCTTCTTCTTCTCTAAGAAAAGTTGTCCAGGAGGGAATACCTCCCGCAACTACCAAAACATCAACAATTGGGAAATGATAGGAGTGGTGCTTCATTGATATTTTGTTTTAGTCATTCAAAATCCTTTTGTTGATTCTTTCCCCATTGGAAACTCACGTTACTAGTTGAACATAGTTATTGACTTGAGGAGCACTATGACCTCAAAATGAGAATTCTATCCCTAAAAACCTCCATTTTGTGTCAAAAACAACAAAATGACCCCCCCCCAAAAAAACTAGTGCTATCAGAATCATGTTTTTTTTCGAGGTTAAAATTACAACATTTTTCCACCATGGTCATAAGTTCCTATAAAGTTGCAATTAAAAACCTTAAACTCAACTCTTGAATAAAAAAGTGATGCTCGTAGAATCACTCTGTTTTTTCATTTTGGAGTTAAAATTACAACTTGTTTGAAATCATGGCCTCGACAACTAACATTGTTGCAAACAAAAACCTTAACATCGACCCCCAAAATGAAAAGGGGTGCTACTAGCAACACCCCCTTTTTCATTGTTGCAAACAAAAACCTTAAAATCAACCCGCAAAATGAAACAGGGTGCTACTAGTAGCACCCCCTTTTATCGGAGTAAAATTACAACTCGTTTGAAATTGGGTCCTTGACAGCTAGCCTGGACAAAAACCTTAAAATCGATCCATGAATTAAAAATTGGCGTCGATAGCAGCAAGCCCCTTTTTTTATTTCGATTTTAAAATTACAACCTGTTTGATATAGTGGCCTTGACAACTTATGCTACTGCGAACCAAAACCTCAAAATCAACACTAAAATCAAAACGTGGTGCTTCCTGCAACTCCCTTTTTCTTTTTTTGGGACTAAAAATGCAAAATTGAGGGGGCGGGGGGGGGGG
>JASDQU010100283.1:435275-446867 GCA_032191745.1 Picea mariana | reverse complement strand
TGGAGAGAATGTGAAAACCCTAAGGAATGTCTGTCCTTGATTGCTGAGCCTGGACCATTCCCCACCCTAGGCCATTCCTCCTACACTAATCAAAGTGCACCCTGGAGAGAATGTATAAACCCCAAGGAATGACTGTCCGTACCATTTCCTCCGTTAACCACAAGAGGAAAAGACTGTCCTGCATCAACCTCCAAAACAAACCATCCCTCATGTTAACCACAATGAGAAATCACTGTTCGACGAGGCGGGCCAGTCTTCTTGAGTAACCCTCAAGAAGAGAGACTGCCCTAGACCACTCCCCATGTTAACCACAATGGGAAGTCGCTGTCTATGATACATCGGCAATCAGACTACTTCCTACATTAACCACAATAGGAAGTGACTGTTCGTCAGAAGTCTGAATCCACTTTCCGAACATGAAAGCATCTGTTCAAGATGGACTATTTTTCAAATTTAAAGATGAATGTCTTCAATAATGTTTTCAGTGCTCCCTCCTAACTCGGAGAGTCATTTCTTCCTTTTTCAATAAGAAGGAAGTTGTTTCCACGAGCTCTAGCTTGAGTACACAAACTCTTTCATCTTGGATAGAAGCTTTACCAAAATGTCTGCTTATCTGCTCATCTGTGGAGATATGTATTGGAGAATCATTTTCTCCTTTCTGGACTTCATCATGGATAATGTAATGCTTGATTTCAAATGTACTTTAGTCTAGAACACTGTGAAGGCTTCATGTAGATCTGAACAATAGAGTATATCATAGTTGGAAAACTGGAACATATCTATGTGGCACTTCTTCTGTCATCATGCGATCTGATTGACTGAGTAGTCATCTTGATGTTATAGGAAATCTTCACCACGCTTCTGCTGTGCACTGGAGGTTCTTCACCAAGTTATCTTCTTCTTATCTTCATACAGGAGTCTCTTTCTGGTATGCCTCAAAGTTTTGAGATTGCTCTTCATACGCTCTTTATTCAATTTCTCTGGAGAACATTCTTTGCATTCATCTGATGTAGAATTCCGACGCATGGATGTTGCGGATGATATAATGACTCATGTAGGGATAAGTCTGGTTTATTGGAACAAGTAATCATCATAGTCTTCTCCCTCTATCTGGGAGAACCTTTGGTTCTAGATCTTGCAACACTATTCTTCATCACGACTTTTAGTTCTTCTGCTTGATTGCTTTTAGTGAGTTCATATGAGACTGGTAATCTTGTGATTCTTGATACAATGACTGGTTGTTCTGGTTTCTCTTACTTTCTTGGAATCCTCATGTTCTTCTTCATATTTTTCTTTAGCTCTTGGGTCCATGGAGTTTCATATAGATTCCATGCCCTAGAGATTCCACTTCTTTCTTTCATCATAGGATCACGGATCTGGATGAACAACCAGGAATGCTTTAAGGCTTCTCTTCGAAGAAGTCTTCTTCTGCGGTTGAACTGAACATGTACTGTCTTTCATGGCTGCTACCATGGATATATATACTTCATCATCTTCAATGGGTCATAGGATTAGCTCCTTCCTAATCCTTGCTTCATGTAAGAGTGCATATAATCGACTCCCTCCGTCTAACGGAGTCCATGCTTCCATCTGCATCCTTATTGTCTTCTGCAACATATAATTGGCTTTCTTGTCTAGCAGAGTCCACGCTTCCATCTTGTTGTCTTCTACAAAACGTCATAAGTCTTTTTCCAATTTCCTCTCGATTGTTGACTTCTCTCTGTCTTTGCTTCTACTGAGTTTCTTCATGATTGATTTAATAGCTTCCACATGATTTGTATCTTGGAACATATTTTAGCTATGCAAGATATGTACAGAGACGATGCAAACAAGATATGTACAAGAAATAAGAAGAGTGTTGTTACCTTTTTAAAAGAAGAAGTCTCTTCCATCCTGCTTAGTCTTCTTTGTAGGTTCCTTTTCTTTGGCAATCGATGCTTCGTGCTTCTCCTTCCTTTTCTTTAGCTCGGGACACTGATTCTTATAGTGACCGTATTTTTGACAGTTGAAACATTGTACTTTTGAAATGTCTTTCTCTTGATTTGGCTTCCTCCTTGAACCAAACTTCTTTTTGTTCCTGAAGTTCTTGAATCTTGCCGTGAAGGCTTGATCATCGTACTTCTTTTGGGGTTTCTCTTTTGCATTGATCCTTGATTCTTCTTGAGCACAGCAAGTCCAAAGTTCTTCAAATGTCGGGCACTCCTTCCTTGTGTTCATGCTTGCGGCAAATGCATCCCATGTCTTGGGAAGACCATTGAGTACTATGTTCACCAATTCCTTCTCTGAAGTGATCTCTTCAATAGCTTGTAGTTGATCTCTTAACTGAGAGATTCTTACAAAGTATGATGTTATGCTGTCATCATCATTCATCTTCATGTCACGGAGCTCATTCTTTAGACTCATAACTTGTCCAATGTTTCTAACTGAGAAGAGATTTGTTAGGGCATCATACATCTTCTTCGATGAGTCAAGATGGGAGATGTAGGATATCAAGTGGTCTTTTATGGAATCCACTATGATACTCATGGCATTTTTGTCAGCATCTTTGAACTTCTCCATAACTGCAACGTTCTGTGGTTCTTTCTCTTCTCCTTCTTCAAACTCTGGCTTCACGATCTTTCCTTTCACGATATCCAGTACTTTATTCTTGGCAAGGATGAGGTCAATCCTTGTCTTGCATGCTCTGAAGTTAGAGGCTCCATCTAACTTGTTCTCAGACTTCATAGAGTTAGTCATGGTTTGCTTGACTTGGTCAAACCCTAGATTTGACCTGAAATTCAAACTTCACGTCTTGGCTTGCTGAGAGTATCAGGAGATGCGCTAGGCTAGAGCGCACTGATCTATCTGGAGATTAGGTCAATCCATTCACTTAAGGTGTCTCAACAAGAGGATTAGGGTTTCTGCAACTGCTCCTGCTAGTAACCCTAGCGACAGTGTCTTGGGAGCTGCTTCTGCTAGTAACCCTAGTGGCAGTTCCTCAACAAGCTCAATATCCTAGCGGCTATGTTTCCTTCCAGCGTTTAGATTGAATGAAGGAGGTGTGGGCCCATAGCATGTTAGAATATAGAAGATGGTGTGCTCGTTTTACCATTGACGATACCCTCGTCACCCAACCATAGGCCAAAGCCACCCTCCGAGCACCTTAACTTCGACTGAGAATTACTCTGGAAGCAAACCCTAGGCTAGATAGCCAAACAAGGTGTAGCGCATCTTCCTCCAAGGATAGTGCACCAACAATAGTTGATCAGATAGTCCAAACCCTAGACAAGAGATAATTCAAGCCAATACTGAAACTGCTAGCTGCAGCAGCTGCACCTGCAACTCTCCTCCACACGTGCGCACCAAACTGGGAACTGCAGTGCGCACCACTTGCTGTCTGCAATTCTGAGATGCTGTCAAATGAGAACTGGCGCCCTGTATTTATACTGGTTCTACCAGATTTGCTGGGGCCGACTTCTCCTTCTGGATATGTGTCTCTTCAGTATATTATTATTATTTCTGGCCGACTTCTTCTCTTGGAGGCTAATAACCTAATATAAATTCTCTTCTTGAGCTGTCAAGACTTCTAGGGTTATTAGCCAACTCATTAGGGTTTTTTCTTGCTTTCTGGAGTCTCCTATTCTCGTCAGGTTCACACGTGGAGGTAAATACCTCCCGCAACTACCATAATATTAACAGATACTTCGTCAGAGTTGGTTGATGCTACTCTATATAAACATATTATTGGTTCATTGATGTATCTGACGAATACCAAGCCAGATATGTGCTTTGCTATGAACACCTTGAGTCAGTATCTGATGGAGCCTAGACGTGTTCACCTTGTAGCTAGAAAGCATGTGATGAGATACCTTAAGGGTACGTTGGATTATGGTCTCTTCAAACTGTGTGGTTATACTGATTTAGAATGGGTTGGAAGTGCTTTAGACAGGAAGAGCACTTCAAGATGTTGTTTCAGTTTGGGGTCAGCCATGACTTCATGGCAAAGTAGGAAGCAATCCAGTATTGCTCTCAGCACGGCAGAAGCGGAATATATTGCAACATGTTCTGCCAGTTGTGAAGCCATATGGCTTCAGAAGTTGTTGACAGTTCTATTCGATTTGGAGATGGAAGCCACCATGATTCTATGTGATAACCAGAGTTGCATAAAGATGACGGAGAACCCAATGTTCCATTATAAGTCGAAGCACATAGAGATCCGGTATCACTACATTCGTGATATGGTGCAAAGGGGAGCTATAAAGCTCCAACATGTTGGCACAGATGAGTAGGTTGCAGATGTGTTGACCAAGCCTCTGTCTCATGTGAAGTTTGAGTACTTCCGAGACAAGCTTGGTGTCGTCCAAAAGGACCTCCCTCGAAAGGGGGAGTGATGCTGATGATACTATGGTATCCTGACCAACAACGTGTAGCTCCGTTAGGATTTTATGTCATAGGGGATTGATCATCCCTGGATAGATCCCGAAGGTCTGGTAAGGACGGTTTGTTAGAGAACCTGTGCATGTATATGCCAACTATGGTCAGTAGTGGTAGCTCCGTTAGGATTTTATATCCTAGGGAATCTTATGATTCCTGGGCAGATCCCGAAGGTTTGGTAAGGACGATCTGTTAGAGTACCACGTGGTAGCTGGTTAGGATTTTATATCATAGGGAATCTTATGATTCCTGGGCATATCTCGAAGGTCCGATAAGGACGGTCTGTCAGAGGTTGTTGCACCTGCCTCATTCTGTTGCCATATGATGATGATGTTGTTATCACAACCTCTTGCTGATGATATTGTTATCTCAGCTTCGTGCTAATGATGTTGTTGTCTCAGCCTCGTGCTGACAATGTTGTTGTCTCAGCCTCGTGCTGTTGATGATGTTGTTCAAGCCTCGTGTTGTTGATGATGTTGTACCAGCCTCGGGTTGGTGAGATTATTGTTCTAAGCTTCATGCTATTGATGTTGATGTTTCAGGTTCATGTTGTTGATGATGATGATGATGCTACTCCAATTCCATGCTGTGAACGATGATGATGATGCTACTCCAGCTCCATGCTGTGAACGATGATGATGATGCTACTCCATCTCCATGCCGTGAACGATGATGATATTGATGATGAGAAAATCTTCCGATGATTGATAGATGTGCCAATCAGTGTTCCAGATGCTGATGTTGATGCTGCCCTCTCCTTTTCTTGATGATGTTGTGTTGGGTCATGTCAGTATAATACCCTTCTCGTTAAGGGGGAGTGTTGAAATATTGTAACTTCAAAGGATATTCTAATTATAATTGAGTTATTATCTTATAGATCAAATCCCCTTTTGTGGATTGATCATGTTGGGTCTTGTATAAGACCAAATTCCTTTTTGTGGATTGGTCAAACCATATTTATATGGTGGTATTTGTAAAGTCGGCCCCTAGGGTTTATAAAGTGGTTTTAACCACTCCTAGAAGAAGTCGACCCTACTAAGTGAAGAGACATAACCCTAACACCTCCTCAACTAGTTTTTATAAGTGAGGATGGCGCCTCACTTGTTTACTCACTCACTCACACTTCTAGTGCACATCTTTTGAAGGAAGCTACAGTTGCAAGAAGGAGAAGAGAGGCGCATGCTCAGTCCTAGTTTATTCTTGGTGGTTTGGTCTTAGTCTTGGCATTGTATTGGCAATCTATTATTGAGGAAGTTTTTGCTAGGTTTTTCCCCCCCATGAGGGTTTCCCAGGATAAAATGCTGCGTACCTTGTGATTGTGTTTCTTTCAGTGATCCTCTTTATGCTGTTGTTTTAGAAATACATTGATTGCTCTAGTAATTTGGTATTAACCTATTAACAACATTAAAACTTAACATAATCAACCTTACATATTCATTCTCATATAAAAAATCAACATGGTATTAGAGCGAGATTGGGCTTGACTTCCTCACGGGAGGGCCCAAGTAAATGAAAGGGAAATGGAAGATGTTAGAATGGGAGAGTAGAGTATGTGAGTGAAAAGAGTACTTCCTTCAATGTGAAATTGCTCCAATTAAAGAGAATGCACCAGGGATGTCGAAATTAGATGACCAAACCAAGGAAGACGTGTTACCTCATGTGTTACTGTTACCTCGAAGAAGTAATCATATTATTGCTAATTTGCTCCTTTGATGGCACTTATCTTAAACTGGAGACTGTTCAAGATGATGAAATTGGATTTGCTGCCGTTCTGTTTGTGTCGGTTGGACCTTCCGTTTGCTTTAGCTAGGGTCAGGACGTCGACAATCGCTTCAAGGTCATTAAGTCAACTTTCATGCAGACTCGATACCCCAACCGATGTGTGTCGTCGATGTCTTCCTATCATGAAAATCAGATGGCGACACGACGCGGTCTGATGTATCTGGCAATGTGGATGAGCATAGAAAAGGCACAGAGAGCCCACTCCATGGCACTGAGTCTTTAAAATAAGAAAATGAAGAGCAGAGAACACACTGCGTGGCGCGATTGTGTGGTGCATTTTGAAGCTTCAGCTGAGCATGTTAATGTTTGCTTGAGCAGTAATTACGACGAAAAATATATGTTGACCTGGTTGAGCGCAACTTTGACAAGCCTCGACACATGCTTGAATGGCTTTCATGACATGAAATTGTTTGTTACGAATCCTACAAAGGGACAATGTAATGCAGAGGGAGGCTGCCATTGCTATTTTGGTCGCTGCCAATGTATTAGAAATGCTATCGAGCATTGTCCTGAAGGGTTTTTCATTCAAGCTAGAATTGAAAGGCGTTGGTCTACAATCATTTGGGTTTGACCGCTTTTGGTCACGAATGATCAAGCGGTTAGAGGGCAAGAGGTAGAGGCATTGCACGAGATAGATGCCAACAAACATAGCTTTGATTTGTCTTAAGTTGATAGTCAACATTGTTATAGGGAAGAAAACATATATTCTTCTTAAGTTGGCAGTATTGAGATTGCACGCTAATTGTTTGATGAAATGTCTAAAAGAGATGTTATATCATGGAATACTATGATTCCCCGGTACACTCAAAGTGGAGATGTGAATGATGCTGTCACTCTTTCACGATATTCTATTGGCAGACGTGACGCCTACATCGTTGACCATTATAAGTGTGCTCCCGGCATGTGCGTAGTTGGTAGCACTGCAAACAGATTAGAGATTGCACGCCAATTGTTTAATAAAATATTTGATAGAAATGTGGTTTTATGGAGTGCAATGATTGCTGAATATAGAATGCATGGATATGCCATGTTGGGCTTGTGGAAAAGGGATGGAGATACTTTGATTGCATGATTCAGGATTATGGCATTATACCCAAGTCAGAGCACTATGTATGTATGATCGAAATTTCTACTGGGTTGAAAATTCATTTTTCCAGGCTCTTTAATGGGATGTAATGTGCACAACAATTTCACAGAAAACATTTGACGCACATGAGCCATGATGCTCAGAGATAGGAAGTCTCTAGGAGTAGTATACCTGCAGGACGAGATCATACCGGATACCAGAGACAGTTCCACTGATCATGGATACAACCAATCAAGACCGATTGTAGCACAACTATGGTGATAGATCTGGTAGAGGAGGCAAACACATTATGAGACTCAGAGGGAGCAGGTATAGCAATCCTAGTACATGAGTCGAGCATGAGATGTTGAGGAAGTAGGCATGGCAACAGTTCCAGTGTATGTAGAGGCGCTCCCAGAGAGGGAGGCAATACTACATCCAGAGGGAGCAGAGATTGAGTTACTTCTAGATAAGGAGGAAGAGCTACCTTCAGTGTCAGAGGGAGCAAAGACAAAGGAGTCACCTCCAGCTCCAGAGGAAGCACTTATTGAGCCACTCTCAGTTCCAGAGAGAGCAATTTGCAGAGGAAGCAATTGTAGAGAGAGAGGGAAGGAGCCAGTTCCACACCCAGAGGACGGAAGTTGCTGATAGAGTAGAGAAGCTACTCTCAGTCTCAGTGTTTAGCAACTAAAGAGTCCCAGAGAGAGCAATTGATATTCCCAGAGATATTGCAGTAGGTCGGAAGAGACCTGCATGGGCTCATTAGACTTTGCAGGAGGTAGAAGGACATGCAGCTCCTCGTGGTACCTTCCAAGAGCGCAAGAGACCTTAGAAATATTCGTGCTATGTCACAACTATGAGCCACATCATTGATTTTGAGCCTTCCTATTATGAGGAGGGGCATCTAGTTAGCCAGTATGGAGAGATGCCATGATGGAGGAGTATCGGTCCATCATGAAGAATGATGTGTGGGATATTGGTCTGAGACTTGAGGGGAAGTCTGTAGTGCCTTCCAAGTGGATCTATAAGATCAAACAGATAGTCGACGGGAGCATCGAGAAGCACAAAGTGAGATTTGTTGCTAGTGGATTCTCTCAAGTGGAGGGAATAGATTATTAGGAGACATTTGCTCATGTTGCTCGTTACACTTCTATTTGGACAATTATTGCCCTTGCAATATCCATGGGTTAGAGACTACATTAGATGGATGTGAAGACAACCTTTCTCAATGGAGAGATTGAGGAAGAAGTATACATCGAGCAAAAGTGTTGTTGATCCCAACCTGTACTACAAGATTGTTAATGGTGAGTCCCTGATTTTGGTCCTCTACGTTGATGATTTATTCCTCACTGGTACAGAGAACCTTATTGTTGAATGCAAGTATGCATTGGCCTCTGAGTTTGAGATGAAGGACCTTGGTATGATGCACTACTTCTTGGGACTAGAGGTGTGGCAGAGAACTGATGAGTTCTTCTTGAGTCAGGGGAATTACATAGTTGAGATATTGAAGAAGTTTGGGATGCTGAACTGTAAGCCCATGGCTACACCAGTGGTGACGAATCTAAAGAAACTAAGTGTCTTCTAATGAGATTGATTCGACCTTGTATAGACAATTGATTGGATCATTGATGTATCTGGTTAACACCATACCAAATATTTTCTATGTAATGAGTGCACTTAGCCAGTTTATGAGTCAGTCGAGACAGACACATTGGATTGCTGCGAAGCATGTGTTGAGATACTTGCGAGGCACAGTTGGATATGGTCTAAAATATACTTCCAGTATTGACATGAGATTGCAGGGATATATTGACTTTTATTGGGCAGGGAGCGCAGTGGGCAAGAAGAGCACCTCCGAGTGTTGCTTCACTTTGGGATCTGCCATAGTTTCTTGGTGTAGCAGGAAACAAACTTCTGTGGCTTTGAGCACCGCAGAAGCATAGTAGATTGCGTTGAGTGTGGCTTCGCAAGCTCCTTGCATATTTATTTGGACATGTGCTGGATTCCACCGTTATTCATTGTGATAACTAGAGCTGTGTGAAGCTCTCAGAGAATCCAGTGTTTCATGACAAATCGAAACACATTGAGATCAAGTACCATTACATCCGAGACATGGTGCAAAGGAAGGCAGTGCTGGTGTAGTACCTTCCTACATATGAGCAGGTTGCAGATGTTCTTACCAAACCCCTTATCGGGACGAAGTTCGAGTACTTTTGTGACAGACTCGGCGTGACAAAGAATGCCTCCCTCGCTGAGAGGGAGTGTCAATGCTTGCAGTTTCCTGAGAGATTTTCGAGATCTCACTCCTCTGTGACTGAGTTGAGTTGATCTGTGAGGACAGTTATCCGAGTGGGATAAGTGGGTTTGGGATTATAGTCCAATGTCCCTTGTGGAGAGCTCATGAGGACACGTCCCTTGTGGAGAGCACACGAGGACACGTTAAGGGAGTTGACCTTGACGTCACACACTATGGGGAGTTGACCTTAGTGTTTCTAGAGGGAGTAACCTCTAGAAGTCTAGATCGTACTCCTTTGTGACCAAGTTGACTTGATTTGTGAGGACACTTATCTGAGAGGGATAAGTGGGTTTGGGCTTGTAACCTAATGTCCCTTGTGGAGAGCACATGAAGATACATCAAGGGAGTTGACCTTGACGTCACACACTATGGGGAGTTGACCTTAGTGTTTCTAGAGGGAGTAGCCTCTAGAAGTCCACATGGGAGTGCCATGTGTGACAGACCTTTTGCTACAATGCCCCGAGTAAGCATCAAGAGAACCTTCTCCTAGATTGGGCTGCAGACCAAGGGAGATAGGATACATTTATCACAAAGGTGTACTTATGGAAAATGGGTGTAGGCACAGTCCTTGAGGTGCTTTTCACGTGTTAGTTAACATCAGGCTGACATTCACTCATAGGGGTGTACCTGTGGTGAACGACCCGGGTGTAGTCCTTGTCCTAGTCATGGTGATTTGACAAGGATTGATAATGATTCAAGTTGCTAGATGCTATCACATGCGTGTTGATATTTTACTTATACAACTAGCAGTTACGGTTCTTCTTTATTATTAAAATCATTTAGCATATTAGCTGCATATATAAGATCACTGAAAGAGAGACAATGACAGGAATAAGAGAGACACAAAGATTATCTTGGGAAACCCTCTAGGGGGAGAAAACCTAGCAAACTTCCTCAATATAGATTAGCTAACCAAGAACAATGCTTCTCTCTCAAGAGAGAACTAACAAAGAAGAAGATCCTCCTCTACTCCTTCACTAGGAAGAGTAGCACACCACTTAACCAAGAGATACCAAAAGATAGACCAAAACCCTCCTTGATGTCACACTAGTTGCAGCAGCTACTCCTCCAAGACTTGCGCACTTTTCCTTTTGTTGTAGAGATCATTGAGTGAGTTTTCAAATCAGGCGCTGGCCTCCCTTATAAATAGTGGTCTGGCCAGCCTAAAATTAGGTTTGGGCTGACCTATCACTTTACCCTTTTATTTTCTATTTTACATGTCAAGGCACAATAGGGCCGACTTTTACAAAGGCACAATAGGGCCTGATTAACAAATATAATATAATAATATTCTTTAGGTTTGTCTTGGTCAAATACAATAAGGATATCTTCCGAAGCTACTCAATCTTCAACACTCCCTCTTAGCATGGAAGGTGTTGACGTCCTGATGCACACTTGCAGACGTGAGCTAAGTCCTGCTCACTTAGTGTGCCCTCGGAGACACAATGTCTAAGCCCCTGCCCACACTGTCACCTTGACAGGAGCTTCTTCCGTCTAGGCTTACTCCTAGGGAAGCCAAGGGGGGTAGTCCCTAAGTTACTAAGTTAATTTTAATTACAGGTTCTAGGAGTTAGTTTTAAATTTGTTACAGGCCAAAGGGAAAGACTAGCCTATAATGATCAAGCAGCAATGCAGGATGCAGGTCTGAACTATATGACAGTCAAATCTTCTCCTAAGTCAGCTAGACTAGTGCCTACTGTTGGGCAAATGGGGTCAACTAAGGTTTCAGGGTGGTTGATTGAAGAGGTTTTACAACAGAGGCTAACAGACTACCCCAAACCATCAACCACTATCAGTTAGAAAGAGTGCCAAGTAATACAGATTTTGCAAGTTTTGCAGATAAGAAACAGATATCAAAATTTAGATACAAGATATACAACTCAGATACAAACATACATTAATATAAACAGATGTACAGAAAGATGAACAGTTCACACCCTAGGGCCAAGCATGCCCCAAGTGGGAGTTACTCCACTTGGACTGCCTTCACTGGCTACTAACCACAACAACACTTAAGGATTGGATAAGTGATGCC
>JASDQU010100283.1:418413-435255 GCA_032191745.1 Picea mariana | reverse complement strand
GCTACCCTATCAATTACCCCAACAATGGTCAAGTGGATTAGTGTAAGATCCAAGCAGTTATCTGAAATGAAAGAGATCTAATGCATACATAAGAAGGTTATAATGATCAAATATGACACATACCATGATACCTTGGACCAATTACCTCATGGAGCAAGAGCCTTTTCTGATGCAAATCCAGGCCGGTAGTGATGGAGGCTGGTACTGCTGACAGGACAAGTCTGGCTGAGAAGAAGAAAAGATGGGCCCTCAAGGGCCATGCTCAAGTCAATCTACTCTCGTACTCCATGTTTGGGATCATGTGGGCCTCGAGACATGATCTCCTAGTTATCCCTAGATAGCGGGGATAATAGGTCCCAATGGTTGGAATCCCAACCCCACTTGAAAGGGGCTGTGGCCGGTTGAGCTATGCAGGGCTCAGTTGTAGCTATGCTGGACATAGGGAAGGCTCTCATCCCATGTGAGAGGGTGATTTGAATTATACATGCAAAGGATATGCACAATCATTCGATTTAAAAGCTCGGTTTGGCCATCTGTCTGGGGGTGGAAGGTTGTGGATTTGGTGAGCTTGGTGTCTAGCAGTGACCAGAGGCTCGACCAAAATGTGTTGAGAAATCAACTATCCCGATCTGAGACAATGGTTTGTGGGATTCCAAAATGTACCCAAACTCATTCAAAGAAGAGCTTGGCAGTGGCCTCTGCTGTGATGCTCTTCTTGCAGGCAACCATAATCGCCATCTTAGAAAAACGATCAACAACCACAAAAACACAGTCATTTCCCCGCTTGGTGGATGGGAGGCTCGACATGTAGTCCATTGAGATGGATTCCCATGGCTTGTCAGGAGTAGGAAGAGGGGTCTACATACCCTGTCTTAGTGGTCGGTTTGGCAAAAACGCAGGCAGTGCAGGACCTGATATACTTGTTGACCTCCTGTCGAAGTTTCGGCCAGTAGAAATGTTTCTGTAGCATCGCCATTGTCTTTTCAACGTCGAAGTGTCTTGCCACTCGACTGTACTGGGTTTCCCTGATCATCTTCGCTCACTCACTTGATGGAACACAGATATGGCCCAGACGACACAACAACCCATCCTGAAGATGGAAATTATCGACAACTGCGTTTGCACCCAACATTTGGTAGGTGGTGGCGAAGTCAGGGTCTGTCTCATAGAGTTGGGGCCATCCAGATGTCTCATGGCCGCAAGAGTCTAGCACCGTGGTGAGTGCCGCGACTGGCGATCTATTGAGGCAATCAACGATGCGATTGGTGGTTCATGTTTTATACTTGATGTTGAGGTGGAATTGCTGCAAGTATGTGGACCACTTTTGATGGCGGTCATTCTGCAATTTTCCCTGTGTCTGCATGAACTACCATGGCTTATGATTAGTGTGGATGACTGTCTCCTTCCCAAGAATGTAATGTCTCCACTGGCGGCATGCTTGCACAATGGAGTACATTTCTTTGTCGTAAGTATGGTACTTACAGATAGTATCTGACAGTGTCTCACTATGATAGGCCACGGGGTGGCCGTGCTGAGTGAGAATGGTGCCCACGACATAGTCTGAAGCATCTGTCTCGATCTCAAAAGGATGTTGTAGGTTTGGTAGTGAAAGTACTGGGGCTGAGCACAAGCGTTGCTTCAAATCATCGAACGCTTTTTGTTGGGACCGGCCCCATGCAAATTTCACCTTACCACAACCCCTGTTTATTTGGTTGAGGGCCCATGCAATATGGGAGAAACCCAACACGAACCTGTGGTAGAAATTGGCAAGGCCCAAGAAGCTCCGAAGCTCAGTGAGTGTTGTTGGGGCTGGCCAATCACGGATGACTTGGATCTTGGATGGATCCACATGTATTCCATGTTGTTCAATGATGTAGCCCAGGTAATGGACCCTATCCATGCCGAAGGAGAATTTTTCCAAGTTGGTGTATAGCTTGTGCTGCCATAGGGTGTGCAAAACCTGTTGAATATGCTGCAAATGTTCGGCCCAAGTCTTGCTGTAAATTAGAATGTCATCCAGATACACCACTACAAAAGTGTTGGTGAATGGTTGCAAGATATCGTCCATCATCCTCATGAAAGTGGTTGGAGCATTTGTCAAACCAAAGGGCATGACCAACCATTCAAAAAGGCCTTCCTTTGACTTGAAGGTGGTCTTCCATACATTTGTCTGTTCTATCGAGACCTGGTGGTAGCTAGACTTCAGATCAATCTTACTGAAGTATTTGGCCCCTGTGAGTTGATCAAGGAGGTCATCGATTCAGGGAATCGGGTACCGGTTTCTGACTGTGATTTTATTCAGAGCCCGATAATCAATATAGAGTCACCAGGTTCCATCTTTCTTCTGTACCAGCACGATTGGGCTCCTGCAAGGTGATGAGCTGGGGCGGATGTGCCTCTTGTGGAGCAGTTCTTGGATCTGTCGCTTGATCTCCTCATTCTCTAACAAAGAGTGATGATAAACTGGCCCATTGGGTAACGGTGTGTCAGGGGTCAGATCGATGGGGTGCTTGACCTGACAGTGCAAAGGTACCCTTGTAGGTGAGGAGAAGATATCTGAGTATTCTTCCACGACCTTGTCTACTTGCTTCTGCTGTGTGGAGAGGTCGGTCACAGAGACCCTGGATGTGGCTGTGATCTTTCGCTTATTTTGAGAGAGAATCACGAAGAAGAAAAATTTCCCCATCTGAGAGATGACCTTCCTGCATTGCTTAGCAGAGATCAAGGAAATAACACTAGGTGGGACTGCCTCGGGTATCCTGTGCAATTTCCTGTTCAAAGTAATAATAACACTACGAGGCCTAGACTCATATACAACATGACGTTTTCGTAAATAAGGTTGGCCCAAAAGAACATCACAAACTTCGAGAGGAGCAACATCACACAATACCTCAGCTTTGAGGGGCTTGATGCCCTACAACATTCGACATTGTTGGCTGACGCAAAGATCGCTTCCTTGGCGGAGCCATCCAATGGTGTACGGTTGTGGGTGCGGCGTTGTTGGTAGGGCTAGCCGCTTGAAAACCTCTGCTGAGATGAGGTTCTTCTGGCTACCGCTATCAACGATGAATTGCAGCGGGTTCCTTTTACCCACATCTGTGAATGGAAGAGGCGCTCTCCTTCTTCTGGCTCATCTGGTTCACCAAGCTGGAGCTTGGTGGTAGCAACGGTGGCACTGGGTTCCGTGTCAATGATTCGTCTTCCCCTTTCTGGTTCTAGCTCAGAGTCATAATATGCATCTGATTCAGAGGCTTTCACTTCGGCCACCAGCGATTGCTTTGAGCGACAGTCAGTAGTGTTATGCCAAGGGCTCTTATGGAAGTCGCACCACTTCCCAATATATTTATTTGTCTTTTTGGTGTCCTTCTTTGCTTGTGGCTTGGACTGGTTGTTCTGATACTGTCCATCTTTGCTCTATCCTTTGTTCAGTGGGTTGGAGCCACCCTTTCCTGGCTTTTGTTGTGAGGGGTTCCTAGGCCCAAATTGCCACGTCTTTTGTTTGAGCTTCTGCTCGATTTCGACAACATATCGATAGGTCGTGCCCAAGGATGAGATGTCCAGAAATTACATTTCGGTCTGGATGTATCTATGTAGAGCACCGCAATACTTGAGCACTAAATGTCGCTCCGAATCTTTGATACCCAACTTGGTGTGCAAGGTATGGAATATATTTGTGAAATCTGGCACTGCTTGGTCTCTTTCTTGCCGCAGTGTGGTCCATTTGGTATACAGGTCGTCATAACTTCCAACAGGGTGGTATTGTTCCTTAATAACATCCCTAAAGGATTCCCAAGTGGCCATGACTGAAAATAATGCGGTTTCCTCTATTTCCTTTTGCTCACAAAAAGTTTCCCACCAATCTTTGACATGGGGAATGACTTTGAGGAGTGCAAAAGTAATCTTTTCTTTATTCGAAAAGTTATGGACAGAAAAATACCCTTCTAGTAGATTCAACCACTTGTCTACAGCATCTGTGTCTATCTGACCTTCAAATATAGGAATATCAAAGTTTATTTGTACCTTGAAGGGGCGGTGCCTCCGTTCGAATAAGATGCGTCGCCTGTTGGTAGCCGCCGAAGGATTTGCGTGAAACTATCCATCATCTCATAGCTCTGTTGCGTGAGGGCTTCCTCAATCAACAGTTTGAAAGGATCTCCTATCCCGTCATCTTTCTTTTCTCCTGCCATGGTAGGTCACTTGGGCGTGCGAGAGCTTCTTTCCTCAAGAGAAACAAGCTCGAGACCCAACTCTTTGTACTCCGACCTCATTGGGGACATGCATTAAGATGACAAGGAGCAGACCGCTCTGATACCATTGATCTAGATTTTATGAGCAGAACAAAATGAATATAGATTATTAATAGGTGATTAACACAAAATAACAGAGATACAGTAAAACTGGTTTTCTATTCAATAACGAAATAAGCTGAAACTGTAAAATGCAGCGGAAAAAAGCTTGTTGGAATGGTGGCGGCTTATCTCTGAGAAGAGATGTGACGACCGTGCGCATTCGCCAGAAGAAGGTTACAATGAGGCTCTGAAGGCCTTTTTACAATAAGAAAGAATGCAAATAACCCTAGACATCCAAAAACCTAACCCTAGGAGATGAAGCGTCAAAAGTCATGTGGGCCCTGTTTGGGTAAGTTAGTACATCAACTTCCCGGGGTCGTAACTTTTGCATACAATCTCCGTTTTAGGCGTGTGATAGCCCGTTGGAAAGGTATCATCGAGGAGATTCATTTGGGGGGATCAATGATGCCCTAAACTATCATTGAGGATCTCAATCCCAAAAAACCTTCATTTAGGCCCTCAAAATGGCCCCGAAAGTTAAAACTGCTAAAAATAGTAAATTGCCAAAATTGTCAGAAAACTATTTTGAGCCAGCTGGAAAAGGTGGGTGGCCACCGATATCCATCTAGATCAACAATTGAATCCTTCTCTTCCAAAATGTTAATTAAATCTCTTAACTGAGGTCTTATCAAACTCATTCCAAAGAACATGGCTAGGGACACCATTGGAGGTTGGAGACCTATCAACTTACTGAATGTTGCATACAAAATGATGGCCAAAGTAGTGGCTCTATGGATTCACTTAATTACATAGAAGGTAGTTCATCAGAAGGAAACAAACTTTGTGCAAGGTTGGTTTATTCTCGATACAATGATCTCGACGTGGGAAGCCTTGTAGTGGGCCTAAGATTTTGGGTGACAATATATTTTCCTAAAGATTGACTTTTGTAAGGCTTGTGATAGAATAGATTGGCCATCAAAAAGATGTTGAGTTTCCCAGGGTTTAGGCCATGGCAAACACATTGCTCTTTAATGTGTCTACATTTGTCTTTGTTAACAACTTGTTTTACCCCTATATTTTGTTACGTTGATTTATTCAATAGGGATTCCCCTTGGCCCCTTATCTCCAAGTCTCAATCGTGATGCCCTAGGTTACTTGTTAGAGGTTGCTTGTATTCAAGAGAAAGTGCAGGGCATCTTTCTTCTATATGGGTCAGAGATTGTTAACCATCACTTTGTTGATGACTCTCTTCTCTCTGTGAGACCTAACCAAAACTTTACAGATGGTACTTGAGCATGTTTGGATCTCTTCTTTTCAACATTATTTGTTTTGGTTAGTCAACATAAGATGGAATTTTGGTTGGTAGAGTTGGACACTCAACCTGGATGGATTATTGAAGCATGGACATATGTTCAAATGGGGGTTATTGTGAGCTATCTAGGCATACCTTTTAGAGTAGGGCTCTCATTAATGGCTATGTGGGATTTGTGTCTTCATTGGCTTCAACGTAAGTTTTGTTAGAATATAGAAGATGGTGTGCTCATTTTACCATTGACGATACCCTTGTCACCCAACCATAGGTCGAAGCCACCTTCCGAGCACCTTAACCTTGACTGAGAATTACTCCGGAACCAAACCCTAGGCTAGATAGCCAAACAAGGTGGAGCACATCTTCCTCCAAGGATAGCACACCAACAATAACTGATTAGATAGTCCAAACCCTAGCCAAGAGATAGTCCAAGCCTATACTGAAAACTAGCTGCTGCTGTAGCTGCACCTGCAACCCTCCTCCACATGTGTGCACCAAACTAGGAATTGCAGTGCACACCAATTGCACTCTGTAATTCTGAGATGTGTTAAATGAGAATTGGCGCCCTGTATTTATAGTGGTTCTGCCAGATTTGTTAGGGTAGACTTCTCCTTCTGGATATGTGTCTGTTCAGTATATTATTATTATTTCTGGTTGACTTCTTCTCTTGGAGGCTAATAACCTAATATAAATTATCTTCTTGAGCTGACAAGATTTCTAGGGTTATTAGCCAACTCATTAGGGTTTTCTCTTGCTTTCCAGAGTCTTCTATTCTCGTCAGGTTCACACGTGGAGGTAAATACCTCCTACAGTTACCATAATATTAACACTCCCTCCTAGCTAGGGAGGTATTACAGGTAATGGTCTTGAGCACAAAAACATACCATTTACCCGGTAGCATCAATATAGTCGTCTAAAATATTTCATGACTAGATCATGAGCATCACCATCACCATCAGCTGCATCATCTCTCGAAACCATACTTCATCTGAGTAATTAGACATGATGCTGGATAAGTCACTCACACCATAGAGTGATACAAGAGCCACTCTTATAATCTAGAGGAGTAAATGCTCTGAACCAATTTCCGTCTGAAAAATCTCTGTTCATCATTCGTCTGGATGGTGATTATTTCCAATAAATTGCTGATAGTCTTCAAGGCAGTTAGAACAGAAATAGAACACAATTGTGTCTATCCATAGTAGTACATAATTACAATCTAGTGGTTCACTACCACACCAAGTAACACACAAGTACTTGATCAACAACATATAGTCACGAACAATGGAACATATCCACCATAGTAGTCTTCATCTATTGTCATACAATCTTCATAACAAACATCTAACAACAACCTGCATAGAAACAATGTTATGATATATACTGAATTATTTGGGCCAATCTTTCACTCACATCTGTGAGCTCTGAAAGAATATCTGCCTCACGAACAGTGGAACATATCCACCACAGTAGTCTATATCTACTGTCTTCATAACAAACATCTGATAGCAACTTGCACAAAAACAATGTTATGATATAAATTGAATTATCTGGGCCAATATTTCACTCACATCTATGAGCTCTGAAAGAATATCTGCCTCAGAGTAGAATAATGAGATATCTGGACTATTCTTCTCAGGCAAGGAAGAATAACTATCCTGTCTTTTGAACCTGGACCATTCCCCACCCTGGGCCATTCTTCCTACACTAATCAAAGTGCACCCTGGAGAGAATGTATAACCTTAAGGAATGTTGAGTTTGGACCATTCCCCACCCTGGGCCATTCCTCCTATACTAATCAAAGTGCACCCTGGAGAGAATGTATAAACCCTAAGGAATGACTGTCCGGACCATTTCCTTTGTTAACCACAAGAGGAAAAGACTGTCCTGCATCAACCTCCAAAACGGACCATTCCTCATGTTAACCACAATGAGAAATTGTTGTTCGGCGAGGCGGGCCAGTCTTCTTGAATAACCCTCAAGAAGAGAGACTTCCCTAGACCACTCCCCATGTTAACCACAATGGGAAGTCCCTGTCTATGATACATCAACAATCAAACTACTTCCCATGTTAACCACAATGGGAAGTGACTGTCCGTTAGAAATCTCAATCCACTTTTCAAACAGGAAAGCATCTGTCCAAGATGGACTATTTTTCAATCTTGAAAATGAATGTCTTCAATAATGTTTTCAGTGCTCCCTCCTAACTTGGAGAGTCATTTCTTCCTTTTTCAATAAGAAGGAAGTTGTTTCCATGAGCTCCAGCTTGAGTACACAAACTCTTTCATCTTGGATAGAAGCTTGACCAAAATGTCTGCTTATCTACTCATGTAATCATTTTCTCCTTTCTGGACTTCATCATGGATAATGTAATGCTTGATTTCAAATGTACTTTAGTCTAGAACACTGTGAAGGCTTCATGTAGATATGAACAATAGAGTATATCATAGTTGGAAAATTGGAACATATCCATCTAGCACTTCTTCTGTCATCATGAGATCTAATCTAATGAGTAGTCATCTTGATGTTATAGGAAATCTTCACCATGCTTCTGCTATGCACCGGAGGTTCTCCACCAAGTTATCTTCTTCTATCTGCATACAAGAGTCTCTTTCTGGTATGCCTCAAAGTCTTGAGATTTCTCTTCATACACTCTTTATTCAATTTCTCTGGAGACCATTCTTTGCATTCATCTGATGTAGAATTCTGACTCATGGATGTTGCGGATGATACAATGACTCATGTGGTGATATGTCTGGTGTACTGGAACAAGTAGTCATCATAGTCTTCTCCCTTCATCTGGGAGAACCTCTAGTTTTGGATCCCATAATGCTTTTATTTATGAGTCTTCCATACACCGTTCTTCATTATGACTTTCAGTTCTTCTGCTTGATTTCTTTTAGTGAGTTCATATCAGGCTGCAATCTTGTGATTCTTGATACAATGACTGGTTGTTCTGGTTTCTCTTTCTTTCTTGGAATCTTCATGTTCTTCTTCATGTTTTTCTCTAGCTTTTTGGGTCCATGGAGTTTCTTATAGATTCCATGCCCTAGAGATTCCACTTCTTCCTTTCATCATAGGATCATGGATCTGGATGAACAACCAGGAATATTTTAAGGCTTCTCTTTGAAGAATACGTATTGTCTTTCATGGCTGCTACCATGGATATATACTTCATCATCTTCAATGGATCATAGGATTAGCTCCCTCCTAATCCTTGCTTCATGTATGAGTGCATATAATCTGCTCCCTCCATCTAATAGAGTCCACACTTCCATCTACATCCTTATTGTCTTATGTAATATATAATTGGCTCTCTTGTCTAACGGAGTCCACGCTTCCATCTTGTTGTCTTCTATAAAATGTCATAAGTCTTTTTCCAATTTCCTCTCGATTTGTTGACTTCTTTCTATCTTTGCTTCTTCTAAGTTTCTTCATGATTGATTCGGCTTATCTTGCAATAAATTCTTGTATTTCAACCTTTCATGTGTATTATCTAATGATATCCATTTTCATCTTGTTTGTTCTTCGAGAGATATAGTTCTTCTTGGAACACATTATCTTCCAAGAGATAGATATACAAGATATGTACAAAGACGATGAAAACAAGATATGTACAAGAAATAAAAAGAGTGTTGTTACCTTTTAGAAGAAGAAGTCTCTTCCATCCTGCTTAGCCTTCTTTGTAGGTTCCTTTTCTTCGACAATCTATGCTTTGTGTTTCTCCTTCCTTTTCCTTAGCTCAGGACAATGATTCTTGTAGTGACCATACTTTCGACAGTTGAAGCATTGCACTCTTGAAATGTCTTTCTCTTGATTTGGCTTCCTCCTTGAACCAAACTTCCTTTTGTTCCTAAAGTTCTTGAATCTTGCTATGAAAGCTTGATCGTCATACTTCTTTTGGGGTTTCTCTTTTGCATTGATACTTTATTCTTCTTGAGCACAGCAAGTCCAAAGTTCTTCAAATGTCGGATACTCCTTCCTTGTGTTCATGCTTGCAGAAAATGCATCCCATGTCTTGGGAAGACCATTGAGTACTATGTTCACCAATTCCTTCTCTGAAGTGATCTCTTCAATAGCTTGTAGTTGATCTCTTAACTGGGATATTCTTACAAAGTATGATGTTATGCTGTCATCATCATTCATCTTCATGTCACAGAGCTCATTCTTTAGACTCATAACTTGTCCAATGTCTATGACTAAGAAGAGATTTGTTAGGGCATCGTACATTTTCTTCGATGAGTCAAGATGGGAGATGTAGGGTATCAAGTGGTATTTTATAGAATCCACTATGATACTCATGACATTGATGTTAACATCTTTGAACTTCTCCATAGCTGCAACGTTCGACGGTTCCTTCTCTTTTCCTTCTTCAAACTCTGGCTTCACGATATTTCCTTTCACGATATCCAACAATTTATTTTTGGCAAGGATGAGGTCAATCCTTGTCTTCCACACTCTGAAGTTAGAGGCTCCATATAACTTGTTCTTAGACTTCATAGAGTTAGTCATGGCTTGCTTGACTTGGTCAAACCCTAGATTTGACCAAAAATTCAAACTTCACGTCTTGGCTTGCTGAGAATGTCAGGAGATGCGCTAGGCTAGAGCGCACTGATCTATCTGGAGATTAGGTCAATCCATTCACTTAAGGTGCCTCAACAAGAGGTTTAGGGTTTCTGCAACTGCTTCTGCTAGTAACCCTAGCGACAGTGTCTTGGAAGCTGCTTTTGCTAGTAACCCTAGCGATAGTTCCTCAACGAGCTCAATATCCTAGCGGCTATGTTTCCTTCCAGCGTTTAGACTGAATGAAGGAGGTGTGGGCCCATAACCTGTTAGAATATAGAAGATGGTGTGCTCGTTTTACGATTGACGATACCCTCGTCAGCCAACCATAGGCTGAAGCCACCTTCCAAGCACCTTAACCTTGACTGAGAATTACTCCGGAAGAAAACCCTAGGCTAGATAGCCAAACAAGGTGTAACGCATATTCCTCCAAGGATAGCACACCAACAATAGCTGATCAGATGGTCCAAACCCTAGCCAAGAGATAGTCCAAGCCTATACTGAAAACTAGCTACTGCTGCAGCTGCACCTGCAGCCCTCCTCCACATGTGTGCACCAAACTGGGAACTGCAATGCGCACCAGTTGCTCTCTGTAATTCTGAGATGTGTCAAATAAGAACTGGCGCCCTGTATTTATAGTGGTTCTGATAGATTTGATGGGGCCGAATTCTCCTTCTGGATATGTGTCTGTTCAGTATATTATTATTATTTCTGGCTGACTTCTTCTCTTGGAGGCTAATAACCTAATATAAATTATCTTCTTGAGACGACAAGACTTCTAGGGTTATTAGCCAACTCATTAGGGTTTTCTCTTTCTTTCCAAAGTCTTCTATTCTGGTCAGGTTCACACATGGAGGTAAATACCTCCTGCAACTACCATAATATTAACAAGTTTAATGTCCAACTCATGTCCAACATCACAAGGAATTTATAGTTGTTGGGAAGTTGATAATGGTTGGGCAGATTCTTCATGCTTCTCACATTTTATTATGGCATTTTCTAAAGGCATATCAATAACATGTCGTCATAGTTCTTCCTAAATAGAACATTATTGATGAACTAGTATTGAGCAGATTTGAGTCTTAGTGCTCTTTTTATTTTTGCATCCAAGTGACTAGGACTGAGTCCATGTTGCAAATAGTACTTTAGATCATGATACCATGAATTTGTGTCAACAACCCTATAGAGCACATTAGATGTATACCATGATAATTCATTCTCCAAACTTATCAACATCCACTTGATCTTACCCCTAGGCTGCTAGTTTACATAACCCTTATCCATGAACAATGGTTGCAATCTTGATATCAAGATCATACTCCTAGATGCCATTCATCCAATTTCCTCACCTCTCACCTAGTTCCTCATGTATAAAAAGAGATATAATAGCCACGTGCAAAACGATTACGTTTGTGTGTTTCTTTTGAGAATGTAAGGCATGAACTGTTATACTAATTTTAACATTGCTTATGTTTTTTTATTGGATAGTTCAGTTCATAACCTTGTAGTCTTATGTGTTATACCACAATTTTCCACATCAATTGCATTTGTGAGATGGTTAGTCCTTTTCCCTAACTTGCAAATGTAAATCCCATATTCATCAAACTCATCTAAAAAACAACATTTTTGTTTCCATCCACAAGTCACCAGTGTGCAGACCATAGATGTCTGCGGCTTGCTAGTTTACAACTCACAGATGCCCTAAAAAATATGAAAAAATAAAATATTCCACATTTTTGGGTGGGCCCATTCCAAAACTCCCCTGGGCCCGTAAACAACAAAATTCAACCACCTCAACCCCTTGAGGATGGTATAAAGGCACCTTTGAGGGCATGGATGAGGAGGACAACCTAGGTGTAATATTATGCTAAGGAATTTCCAAGCTTCCCTATTTTCCTTGATCCTTTGAGTAGCATCCCCTTTTTCTGGAACTTGATTTCCAATACTCCTTCTTCTCCCTTATATGAACATAGGGTGTGTTCCTATCCCTTTTTGGTCATCCGAAGAAGGGCCATCTTGTTGAGTTGATGCTTGAAGGACCAGTGGAGGAACCTAGTCTGTTGGCTTCGAGGCAGTGTGTAACACACCCACGATGGGGTGAAAATAAAAATAAAAAATTATCCTCCTTACAGGAACAAATCCTTTCCCTCTACGATTCTTAATTTGGGAAGTTCGAGACTCATCTTGACCCTCCGATCAAGGTTCTCTAATTCTCTTAGTCAAACAAGACTTAGAGACCTTGATAGTCTCACCTCTTAATCAAACACGAGCCCTTCTAGCTTCTGGTGTAGGTCTTATGATACCCACGACCTTCTCCTTCGCACTTCAGTGAAGTCTCAGAGTTGGCATTAGCCCTTTTCTCTTGGCCCCTCCTCAAATGTGACCTTGGGTGATGACCTCACGTAAACACACAATTGCTGGCGCGACCAAAGGCGGTTTGAAACCAAACTAATTTTTGGCTCACAATTCTCCTCGAGCCTCACGTGTCCTTTCTCCAAAACTGGGGTTTGGATTGTGGCCCACCCTCAACTTTTTAAATTTTGTGCACCTCCAATCCTCGCAATGCTACGAGACCATCGATCTCCTGATCTTGAGGATATTGTCTGAACTAACGGTTCAAATCTTCCCTTTTCAAATCGACGGACCAGATCTACCCCTCCTAAATCAACGGATGTGATCTCCTTCATGATTTTAGATTTTAGACTTTTCAAATCTCAAACCCTACTTTCCTCTGTACATCAATCTTCTGGAGTTGACGATCTGCGGACACCTATCCTCCTAAATCAATGACCATGTTTCTACTTCGGGTGTTTGGCCCTTTCAAATGGATCAATGGTCCTGTGGCCCTCTTCTCAATCAATGGTCGGGATCTCCTTCGGGTCTCCGGACTTTTGAGATCTCAAATCTCAAACTTCACCCTTTTTCCCAATGGATTTTATCCTAAGGCTATAATCCACTTACACGTGTCCACTTGATTTGACGATCAAGGATTACTTTGGGTCTTTCCCCAGAGTCCACAGATTTGTGCCACCTGTCCTCTGGATTTGACGATCGAGGATTGCTTCAGGTCTTTACACGGAGTTCACAGATTTACGCCACGTCTCCTCTAGATCTGACGACTATGAATTATTTTGGGAATTTATCTGGAGTCCACAGATTTATGCCACGTCCCTTCTTAATCTGACGGATATGAATTACTTCAAGACTTTACCCGGAATCCACAGACTCACGCCACCTCCCTTCTGTATCAAACGGTCCAGTTTCACTTTGGACGATCCAACGCTGGAGATTTACTTCAGATGGTCTGATGATTGAGATCTACTTCGGACAATATGACGACTGAGATCTACTTCGGATGATCTGACGATTGAGATTTGCTTCGACTCTCCGACTCTTCGCACTTCAGGAGTCTCAAATCTCAACCAGAAACTCTCGAATAGATTTCCCGAAGATGTTGATATGTTGACACGTATCTCCTTGCGATCAATGATCAGGATCCTACTTTGGGTGATCTGATGAATGAGATTTACTTTGGTTCTCCAGAATTCGGGAGTCTCAGATCTCAACTAAAAAATCTTACACAGATTTCCCCAAAGTCCACGATATGTCGCCATGTGTCCCTCTGGATATGGCGGTCCAGATTGACTTCGGGTCTTCGGGGTTCAGGAATATCAACTTTCAACTGAAAACCCTTGAACATATTCCTCCGGAGTCCGCAATACATCGCCATGTATCCCTCTGGATATGGCGGTCCAAATTCACCTCCTGGTGATGGACGACCTCAAATTATTTTGGGACTTTGGAACTTTGGTAAGTTCCCTTCTTCTGCATGTGTCAAGTGCTAAAGTTCATGCACCTTGCTTAGATCAGCCGATGGTCGATCCTTGGCATTGTGATCCAACAACCATTGTCTCTCCTTCTCTTGAGCTTCTAACTTACTCCGACTTAGAAGATTTTCTAAGTGCTCGAAGGATTCGACCTTTTCTCCTCCTACGGGCCCGTCTCCTGGATTTCATCTGGACTCCTGAAAATGCTATCTCTTCTGAGCTTGATCTCCTTGAATATTTCACCATCCCACGCGCTCCTTGCGTTTCAAGGATCGTGTCAAACTCAGGTCAAAGGTCAACGACGATCGACGGTTCACATAAATCGTGAGGTCCCAACATGCACACTCTTTACCAGAGAGTTTGACCTCCACAATCTGGAAAGTGCTTGCTTGATTCTAGTCTAATCGGGATCGTTGATCTTCTAGCCCTTTGAGATCAATGATAACAGTGAATTGCGGGCCGTGAACTAACATGTCCGCTATTTTCACCTTTGTGCTCCGTAGTGATTCCCCACCCTCGATCTCTGTTCATAGATTGACGGTTCATAGCAATTGCGCGGTTCAACTTGACTATTGTGCAATTTGACATCTCGGGGCCTCGAGCTCCAAGGTTCATAGACCTAGGTCACGTGGACCTTCATATAACTCTAGGCTATAATCCTCGCTCTTAGTCGGGTTTTTGGTTAAGGGAATAGGCACAAGTTTAGAGTCTCCTAGGCTACTGGTCTGAAGGGAACACCTTCCCAACTCACATAGCTTTAAGCTCTGAATCAAGGCAAAGTAACTTGTGAGGTTACCAAAACGGTAGCTATGCCTAGAGGCTTTCTTAGACTCCGAAACGATGATGTAAATTTCTAGGGAAAGCGCCTTTGAGTGATTAAACTGGGATGTATGGAAATTCAATCAGAAATATAGGTTCTCAAGGGAACGAACGCATACTCATAACTTAATCATTTAATACAGAGAAAGAACCCTTTATAGACATGTAAATACTCGCATGCATCCATTATTTACAATTCAAAGCATAAGGCAAGAAAACACTTATCAGAACCATAGAGTGTGATGCAACTGCTGAAATGGGTGCTCATTTCCACCCAACCATAGGCTCAGTCACTCCCAATGGATTTATCACTCGCCATCCCCGAGATTAAGAAACGATGCTTTGAAATTCAATCTATTACTTCCAGCTCAACGAAAGTTAGGGACGAAGGATACTCTCCTTCTGCCAATACAAAAATAGATAAGGACGAAGGTTACTCTCCTTCTCCTGGATCAATCTCTATTTTCTGTGATCAGAACTCACTGTTCCTCTTTCATTCCTTCCTCGGACTCGAGAGTTTCCACTCTCGTCTCTCCATTTTTCCACAGGTCTTCATCTACCCACCACACTTCCTTTCTTGCCTTCCTCAACAAGATTGTGTGTGGCTCGAATTCCCAGTCCGTGGTCAGGTCTAGAAGCCTTATAGATGGGCGGTCTGCCCCATCCCCTCTTTAACTCTTGAGGAGGTCTTCCCACCTACCAGCCCGACTGTAATTCATTCCTGGGTCAGAGGGTTGTTCTGATCTGAGCAATTAATTCCAGCATGGTACTAGTTCAGTGGAGGTTAACACAACCATTTCGGGTCCCCTCCACCACCTTTCATAGCATTTGTGGTTTTCTCTTAGCACATCCCCTCTTTTAGTAGCCATGCAACACGTAACCATTTTCTATTAAAATAACATAATTTACATTCATCAACCTTTTTTACAAAGGTCCATCAAATAAAATGTTCACACTTTTAGGTTTTCCATAGTTCCTTGGCCAATATAGTTATATTTACAGACTAGGGGAAACATTGTTGGTTGTGGAGCCTGATTATCTTCCTGATGCAGAGGTCCTTGCTTTCAGCCGTGTTTATACCCCATGAAGTATTTACACCCCAGAATTATGAACACTCTTCCACGCGGGGGAGTGCAGAGGGGGGGTACCCCCTCTGCAGGGTCCGGGGGCAAGCGGGCCCCCAGCGGGGGTTCGGGGGCAGCGTCCCCGGATGGGGGTTTGGGGGCGAAGCCCCCGAAGCAAAAATTGCCTTATAAAAGTATATTGTAATTTCATTGTAAATCTGGACCGTTCATTATAAGGTCGCAGATCTAACGGTAGAGATTATGTTAGGGTTTTTTCCCTAGAAGGAAACCCTCTTTTATGAGGGAAATGTATTGCGACTATGTACGATGGTGAATATTTTATTCTGAGAGAGGAGACTGTGAGAGAAAGAAGAGGAAGTTACAACGGGTTTTGCTGTAGGTTGTATCCCTTCATTTGCTGGATAATAATAAAGGAAGGACCTGGCAATTTCTCTGGTGGACGTAGCCCACACTGGGTGAACCACGTAAATCTGTGTCTCTCTTGTATTGTGTGTCTTCTGTGTTTTTGTTTCTGCATTTGTTTTATTTTTATTGCTCCGCGGTCCTGTTTTTCTAACAACTGGTATCAGAGCGTAAGGTAACTCGCAGGAAAAGAGGGTTCCTGGTTCGAGTGGGAGCAATGCCGGAAGATGGAAAGTTTAGGGTCGAGAAATTTAACGGCCAAAACTACCAGTTATGGAAGATGCAGATGGAAGACTATTTTTATCAGAAGGATCTATTCCTACCATTGAGTGGAGTAGCAAAGAAGCCGACGTCCATGAAGGACGAAGAATGGGAGATTCTTGACAGAAAGGCCCTAGGAACGATACGGCTGAGCCTGGCAGCGTCGGTGGCTTTCAATATTTCGAAAGAAAAGACAACGAAGGATTTGATGGATGTGTTGGCCAAATTGTATGAAAAACCCTCGGCGTCGAATAAGGTATTTCTAATGAAGAGATTATTTAATATGA
>JASDQU010100283.1:360131-385065 GCA_032191745.1 Picea mariana | reverse complement strand
CAGAGGGGGGGTACCCCCTCTGCGGGGTCCGGGGGGGCTATCCCCCCAGCTGGGGGGTCTGGGGGCAAGCGGGCCCCCAGCGGGGGTTCGGGGGTGAAGCCCCCAAAGCAAAAATTTCCTTATAAAAGTATATTGTAATTTCATTGTAAATCTGGACCGTTCATTATAAGGTCGCAGATCTAACGGTAGAGATTATGTTAGGGTTTTTTCCCTAGAAGGCAACCCTCTTTTATGAGGGAAATGTATTGCGGCTATGTACGGTGGTGAATATTTTATTCTGAGAGAGGAGACTGTGAGAGAAAGAAGAGGAAGTTACAGCGGGTTTTGTTGTAGGTTGTATCCCTTCATTTGCTGAATAATAATAAAGGAAGGACCTGGCAATTTCTCTGGTGGACGTAGCCCACACTGGGTGAACCACGTAAATCTGTGTCTCTCTTGTATTGTGTGTCTTCTGTGTTTTTTTTTTTGCATTTGTTTTATTTTTATTGCTCCGCGGTCCTGTTTTTCTAACAAACATGGTGTTACAATTCCCTTCCCCTTAAAGGAACATCATCCTCGATGTTCTATCTGTCAACATGACATGTATGTACAAGAGTAAACAAAATCAGATATGCCTGTCTCATGGCATCCTCCATTTCCCACGTAGCCTCATCTGCGCCAAAGTGTTTCCACTGCACCTTGACCTGTGCAATGGTTCGGTTCCCGAGTGAGGTTTCCTTCCTGTCTAATATGCATTGGGGTTTTGGTAGGAATTCTCCCTCCGGCTCCACCTCGATCACAAACCAGTCAATTATATGGTTAGCATCATGTACATATTTCTTCAATAATGAAACATGAAAAACATAATGTGCCTTTATAGTGGGAGGGAGTTCTAGCCTATAGGCTACATGTCCCACTCTATCTAAGACTTCAAAGGGTCCACAATACCGAGGTGCCAATTTGGCATAGGCTCCCATTCTCAAGGAACTCTTGCTGGGTCTAACTCTGAGATAGACATGGTCTCTGGTCTTGAACTCTCTTGGAGTCCTCTTTCTATTGGCGTAAGTTCCAAGGATGATTTTAAGGATGGAAATTTATTTTAAAATGTAGAAACCTTGGCGAATCTTACTAATCCTTCATATTCCAACTATAAATGTTTGGCGATATTTTTGTAAAAATATTAAAATTTCTAAGGATTTGATATGGTTAAAATAATTTGATCCTATAGAATTTGGGCGAATCATTTTTAGAATAGCGAATCTTTTTTTGGGAAAAACCATGGAAAATTAGCCCATGAGCGAAATTTAGCCCCTAAAATCATCTATAGGCGTAACTTTTCTATCTATCCTGAGAAATATTTGGATTTTTTCTTATCCGAACCACTTGTTGTTACATTTCTTTCATCATGCCGAGTCCGATTGTAATTCTGTCCACTGGGTTACTCCAACTGATTGGGATCTTTCACTGTCTACCATAGAGGGATTCAAAAGGGCTCATCTTCAAGGATTCCTGATAACCGTTGTTGTAGGCAAACTCTACCAATGGTAGGTAGTCTTCCCACTTCTTAGGCTGATGCATTACATGCATCCTTAGCATGTATTCTACTATTTGGTTCACTCTTTATGTCTGTCCATCAGTTTGAGGGTGATAAGCCGTGTTGAACAACAATTTAGTCTCAAAACCAACCATTAGGGATTTCCAAAAGCTTGAAGCGAATTTGGTATCTTGGTCAGATAAAATTTCCTTGGGCATGCCATGCAGTCTAAATATCTCCTTCATGAAGATGTTGGCAATATCTATGGCCTTGCAAGTTGATTTGACAAGAACAAAATGAGCAGACTTACTCAGTTTGTCCATCACAACCATGATGGCATCGTTTTGCTTGGTCAACTTTGGTAATCCGGTGATGAAGTCCATGGATATGGTTTCCCATTTCCATTCTGGGATCGGTAGGGGCTGTAACAACCCTGTTGGATGTCGGTGTTATACCTTAACTTGTTGGCATTCTAAGCATTTAGCTAAATAGTTAGCTATGTCTTTCTTCAATCCAGGCCAATAGAATTTTTTCCTAGTGTTCGTGATCATTTTCTGATATCCTGGGTGATCGGTATATGGTCTCTTATGTAGTTCATCCATCAAGAACCTCTTCAAGTCGTCACAGTTTGGAACATACAATCTATTTCTGTAAGTCAGCAAGCCTTCTTCGAGCATATGGTAGCCTTCATATTTTAGCCCTCTAGGCTCTTGCCTTAGGTATGAGGTCACGGTCTTGAATAATGCATCTATTTCTTGTGCATTCCTGATTCTTTCCCTTACATCCATTTCATAGGTGCTTACCGCTGCCAGATGAATCATTTTTATACTTCTACTAAGGGCATCGACCACCCTATTTTCCTTTCCTTTGATGTGTTTGATTTAGAAATCAAACTCACTAAGGAGAGCCATCCACCTAGCTTGCCTAGCATTGAGTTTTGGTTGATCAAACAGGTGTCTCAATCCACAATGGTATGTCATAAGCACAAATTTCCTACACAGGAGGTAGTGCCTCCACATTTTTAAAGCATGTACTATGGTAGCCAACTCTAGGTCATGGGTCACATAATTGATCTCATGCTCATTTAATTTCTTGGATGCGTAGCAAATTACACGTCCATCTTGCATAAGGACTCCTCCGAGTCCTTCCTTACAGACATTTGTACACACGAGGAAATCATTATCCGGGTCTCCAATATTTATCACGGGTGCATGGGTCAGGAGGTATTTTAGTTCCTGAAATCTTTCTTCACATTTTGATGTCCAAATGAATTAAATCCCCTTTTTTTGAAGGGCAGTGCTTGGACAACCAATATTGGAAAACCCTTTTATGAACCTTCTATAGTATCCTGCTAAGCCCATGAAGGACCTAATATCGGATACATCCTTCGGGGTAGGCCATTCCATAATAGATCTGATCTTATCGGGGTCTACTGCCACCCCTTCCTTATATATGACATGGCCTAAGTAATGGACTTAATTTTGAATAAAATCACACTTCCTAAACTTAGCGTAGAGTTGATGATCTCTTAGTACTTGAAGTACGAGTCTAAGATGTTCTTCGTGACCCTCCCTGTTCTTGGAGTATATTAGGATATTATCAATGAAAACGAATACAAATTTGTCCAGGAATTTGCTGAGTACATTATTCATCCAGCACATAAAAGTGGCAGGGGCATTGGTTAACCCAAATGGCACCACCACGAATTCATAGTGACCATACCTCATCCTGAAGGTTGTTTTGTGGATGTATTCATCCTTAATCTGGACTTGGTGGTATCCATACCTTAATTTGATCTTTGAGAAGATGGAAGCACCTCCCAATTGGTCGAACATGTCATCGATTCTTGGTAAGGGGTACTTGTTCTTTATGGTTGTCTCATTGAGTTGTCTGTAATCTATGCACAGTCAGAGTGTGCCATCTTTCTTTTTCACAAACAAGACGGGCGCTCCCCACGGAGATACACTATGTCAGATGTAGCCTTTTTCCATCATCTCCTTTAGTTGTAGCTTGAGCTCAACCAGCTCCGACGTGCTCATTCTATATGGCGTTCTAGATGTTGGTACCACTCCTGGTGTAAGTTCTATTGAGAAGTCGATATCCCCTCTCTCAGGTAGACCTGGTACCTCTTCTGGGAACACGTCCTTGCATTCTATTAATATGGTGTGGTCCCCTAGGTTTGGTTTGTCATTCTCAACAGATTCCAGTACCTGTATGGCATATAAGGAACACCCCTTTTTGCAATACTTTTTCATTTGAAGGGATGATATTTGTCTCACTGAGACATGCTTCTGAATGCCTTGGAGGGTCGTTTTTCTCCCTTCTTCATTTACACATTCTAAAGTTTTATGATAATAGTCCAATTTAGTTTTATAAGAAGCCAACCAATCCATACCAATCAACAATTCATAAGATCCCAGGAGAAGTATGTTAAGGGTCGCTTGGGTGGGCAATCCACCCATGATGAATTGACAGGCTGGTATGACCTCTGCCACCTTTCTTTTGGTCCCAGTGGCTAATCGCACCAACCACAGTTTAACATGTCTAATTGGTTGTAGTTTACACTTATCAACAGTCTGAGGGGCCACATAACTCAAATTAGAACCTGGGTCAATTAAAATAGAAACTAGATGGTTGGCGATCATACCTTCCAGCTCCACTACTGAAGCTTGGTGGTCGGCTTGATTATTGTCCAAGGCTGCATAGATTCGTGGCATGCTCCTAGACACATCATTGATGGTGGTAGCTTCTTGGAGGTTGTAGACTCTCTTACTATTCTGTTGTATGTGTGGGCAGTCCCTCAATCGATGATCTTCTCCACAACCCCAACATTTTAATGGTTCCTTCTTTAGGATATCGGTCTTTTCTGAGACTGTCTTAAAAGGTTTATTTCCACTTTGAGAGGGGAAATTTTGTTGATATACACTTCTAGTAGGAAGGCTCCTTCTAGAATATTTTCCATAGTTCTTAAATCTTGAGGATTTAAACCCATTCTTCTAGAATCCTGAACTACTCCTCTTCTTCCAGTCCTCGTGAGGTCTTGTCTTACTCCCAAACTGTTCATAACAATACCTCGCCTTCCAGATAGTTTCTTCTATGGTCTTTTGTTCGTCGAACTCAATCCTGTCCTGGTAGGTCTGAGGTAACCCACTAATGAACCGCCACATTTTTACTTTTTCATCTGTTATGTAGGGTACACACCTCAGTAGTTCAAGGAATTTATTGACAAATTCATCTATGGTGAGCTGCCCCAGCGCGAGTTCATAGAATTCCTTAGTCTTCCCATCCATGTATTTCTTTGACAGATACTGCTTCTTGAAGTATTTCTCAAACTGTTTCCATGACAAGTCCTTCTCATGGAATCCTTTCACATTCCTAAGGTCTTCCCACCAAATGGAAGCCTTTCCATTCAGGTTAAAGATGGTTATTCGAGCCTTCATGTTTTTAGAGTAGTCATGGACTCTGAAGTATGTCTTTAAACCAAACAACCAAACTTCAACCTCTTCTCCCTTCCTAATCTCTCCATCGAAAGAGGGTGGTTTGGCTATCTTGAATTCTTTAGGATCATGATTTTTGGAATGCTTTCGCTTCTTTCCTTTCCTTTGAGAATGTGAGCTTACTCTGCTACTAGAATATCCTTCAGATTTTCTAGCTTCCTTTCCAGAGGACTCTACTGATGAGTGTCCCCTGCCTCCAGGTTGGGACTTCTTCTAGGTGCTTCTCCTAGTGTGGTCACTTATGGAGTCATGTTTTCGGATCTCAGGTGGACTTTGACTTCTCTTTTTATGTCATCGGTCCACATGACTGGTTGCGGGTTCATGTTGTAGTTGCCTCTATATGTCAGAAAAGCTCTGCAGCAAAACTGTGTTAATTTAGGTTTGTTTTTCTTTCTCTTTTATCAATATCTTGTTGTCAGCCTTGCAACTCTCTAATTCGGCCCTGAGGCTCCTTATAGTTTCAACCAGATCGGGAGGGGTTTCCACCACCCTCCTTTCGTCAGATTCTTCGTCTCTATTGTGGGAGCCATCCCCCACTTCATGACATGTCACCATCCTTTAGTCTTGAATTTTTCCCGTGATTTAATGACTGCTCGAGTGTTGACAAAAAAACTTATTGTTAGCTAGCAGTCTATTAGTTCATGAACAATACACAGTTCAATTTCTTAAATGTACACACACAATAGAAAGTTTCATTCTTTTCTTTAATAACATTTTTAACTAGACTTTTTAAGAAAAAGGTAAGGTAGAGTGTCACTCTTTTAAAAGTACTCCAAATAGAGTTTTTAAACGACTCGTCCATAAGCCCAAGTAGGCCGAGTGTTGTAACCATGCTCTGATACCAATTTGTAACACACTCACGATGGGGCGAAAAAAAATTTAAAAATTGTCCTCCTTATAGGAACAGATCCTTTCCCTCTACGATTCCTAATTTGGGAAGTCCGGGACTCAGCCCGACCCTTCAGTCAAGGTTCTTCGATTCTCTTAGTTAAACAAGACTTAGAGACCTTGATTGTCTCACCTCTTAATCAAACACAGGCCCTTCCGGCTTCTGGTGCAGGTATTATGATACCCGCGACCTTGTCCTTCGTGCTTCAACGAAGTCTCGGAGTTGGCGTTAGCCCCTTTTCTCTTGACCCCTCCTTGGATGTGACCTTAGGCGATGACCTCATGCAAACACACAATTGTGGGTGCAACCAAAGGTGGTTTGAAACCAAACTACTTTTCGAGCCACAATTCTCCTCGAGCTTCCACGTGTCCTTTCTCCAAAACCAGGGTTTGGATTGCGGCCCACCCTCAAATTTTAAAAGTTCGCGCACCTCCAATCCCCACAATGCTATGAGATCATCAATCTTCCAATATTAACGGTATTGTCTAAACTGACGGTTTAGATCTGCCCTTTTCAAATCCACGGACCAGATGTGCCCCTCCTAAATCAACTGATGTGATCTGCTTCGTGATTTTGGACTTCAGACTTTTCAAATCTCAAACCTTGCTTTCCTCCGTACATCAATCTTCCAGAGTTGAAAATCTGTTGACACCTGTCCTCCTAAATCAATGGCCTTGTTTCTACTTTGGGTGTTTGACCCTTTCAACTAGATCAATGGTCCTATGGCCCTCTTCTCGATCAATGGTCGAGATCTCCTTTGGGTCTCTGGACTTATTAGATCTCAAATCTCAAACTTCACCCTTTTTCCCAATGGCTTTTATCCAAAGGCTATAATCCAATGACACGTAGCCACTTGATCTGATAATCAAGGATTACTTCAAGTCTTTACTCGGAGTCCACATATTTGTGCCACCTCTCCTCTAGATCTGACGATCGAGGATTGCTTCGGGTCTTTACCCAGAGTTCACAGATTTACGCCACATCTCCTCTAGATCTAACGACTATGAATTACTTTGGGACTTTACCCGGAGTCCACAGATTTACGCCACGTCCCTTCTTAATCTGACGGCTATGAATTACTTTGAGACTTTACCTAGAGTCCACAGACTCATGCTACCTCCCTTCTGGATCAAACAGTCCAGATTCTCTTCGGACGATCCTACTTTGAGTGATCTGACGACTGAGATTTACTTAGGCTCTATGGCTCTCTAGACTTCAAGAGTCTCATATCTCAACTGAAAACTCTCACACAGATTTCCTCGGAGTCCACAATCTGTCGCGACGTGTCCCTCTAGATCTGGTGGTCCAGATTCACTTCGAGTCTTCGGGGTTAAGGAATCTCAACTTTCAACTAAAAACCCTCAAACATGTTCCTCCGGAGTCTGCGATCCATCTCCATGTATCCCTCTGGATCTGGCGGTCCAGATTCACCTCTTAGTGATGGATGACCTCAAATTACTTCGAGACTTCAGAACTTTGGTAACTTCCCTTCTCCTGCGTGTGCCAAGTGCTAAGGTTCGTGCACCTTGCTTAGATCAGACGATCGTCGATTCTTGGCGTTGTGATCCAAAGACCACTGTCGCTCCTCCTCCTGAGCTTCTGACTTACTCCGACTTAGAAGATTTTCTAAGTGCTTGAAGGATTCGAACTTTGCTCCTCCTACGGGCCCGTCTCCTGGATTTCATCTGCACTCTTGAAAACACTATCTCTTCTAAGCTTGATCTCCTTGAATATTTTGCCATCCCACGCACTCCTTGCGTTTCAGGGATCGATTCAAACTCATATCAAAGGTCAACAACAATCGACAATTCACAGAAATTGCGGGGCCCCAACATGCGTACTCTTTACCAGAGAGTTTGACCTCCGCAATCGGGAAAGTGCTCGCTTGAGTGTAGTCTAACCAGGATCGTTGGTCTTCCATCCCTTCAAGATCAATGACAAGAGTGAATTGCGGGTTGTGAACTAGCGCGTCTGCTATTTTCACCTTCTTGCTTTGTAGTGATTCCCCACCCTCGATCTTCGTTCATAGATCGAAAGTTCATAGCAATTGCGGGGTTCAATTTGAATATTGTGCAATTTGACATCTCAGAGCTTCGAGCTCCAAGGTTCCTAGACCCAAGTCACGTGGACCTTCATATAACTCCTAGGCTATAATCCCCACTCTTAGTCGGATTTTTGGTTAAGGGAATAGGTGCAAGTTCAGAGTCTCCTAGACTACTAGTAAGAAGGGAACACCTTCCCAACTCGTAGAGCTTTAAGCTCTGAATCAAGTCAAAGTAACTTGTGAGGTTACCAAAACGGTAGCTATGCCCAGAGTCTTGCTCCAACTCCGGAACGATGATGTAAATTCATGGGGAAAGGGCCTTCGAGTGATTAAACTGGGATGTATGGAGATTCAAGAAGAAATATAGGTTCTCAAGGGAACAAACGCATACTCATAACTTAATCATTTAATACAGAGAAAGAACCCTTTATAGACATGCAAATACTCACATGCATCCATTATTTACAATTCAAAGCATAAGGCAAGAAAACACTTATCAGAACCATAGAGTGTGATGCAACTGCTGAAAGGGGTGTTCGTTTCCACCCAACCATAGGCTCAGTCACTCCTAATGGATTTATCACTGGCCACCCCCGAGCTTAAGCCATGCAGATTTTAGATTCAATCTCTTACTTCCAGCTCAACAAAATTTAGGGACGAAGGTTACTCTCCTTCTCCCAATACAGTAATAGATAAGGACAAAGGTTACTCTCCTTCTCCTGGCTCAATCTCTATTTTTTGTGATCATAACTCACTGTTCCTCTTTCAGTCCTTCCTCGGACCCGAGAGTTTTCTCTCTCGTCTCTGTATTTTTCTATAGGTATTCCTTTGCCCACCACACTTCCTTTCTTCCCTTCCTCAACAAGATTGCATGTGGCTCAAATTCCCAGTCCGTGGTCAACTTTGGAAGCCTTACGGATGGGCGGTCTGCCGCATCCCCTCATTAACTCTTGAGGAGGTCTTCCCACCTACTAGCCTGACTGTAATTCATTCTTGGGTCAGAGGGTTGTTCTGATCTAAGCAATTAATTCCAATATGGTACTAGTTTGGTGGAGGTTAACGCAACCATTCCAGGTCCCCTCCACCACCTTTCATAGCATTCGTGGTTTTCTCTTAGCACATCCCCTCTTTCAGCAGTCATGTAGCACGTAACCATTTTCTATTAAAATAACAAAATTTACATTCATCGACCTTTTATACAAAGGTCCATCAAATAAAACGTTCACAATTTTAGGTTTTCCATAGTTCCTTGGCCAATATAGTTATATTTACAGACTGGGGGAAACAGGGTGTTACACAGTGCCGACAATTCGAGTCAGGTTGTAACTACCCACTTCTACAGTTTTCAATAAAAGAGTTCGCTTTCCCTCCATACATGTGTAAATTGATCTCAATCTGTTGATATATGTTAATTTTCTTCATATACTTGAATATTTACACATTATATGTATGATTTGAATTCATAACTACCTTGTTGTAGCACAAAATTGGTCTTCTTTTGTAGGTTGATACCAATAGAGATCAGGAGAAAAATCAAAGGTGGAGAGTGAGGGAGGATCGACATCAGAAGTAACATACAAGGTGTGAGGTAACTCTCTCTCTCTCTCTTTCTCTGCTCAAAGTAGTTATTTTCTCATGGCATTGTTGTGTGGGGGTAGGTTTTGTCTTTTGCATATGGTATCAATCTGTTGTGATATGACCCAAGGCCATAAGGGAAAAATCCTATAACAGAATTGGTGACCATAGTGGGGATTTTTTCTCCTAGTTTGGGTCGGTATTAGGGTGTCTTGTGTTTTCTTTGATTTCTATAACTTTTCCTATTTTCCAGGCTTTCTTTTCAAAGCATTTTCTATCTAGAAACTTTGTCCAAAGTTTATGGAAGCCTCCTTCTAGATTGGATTTTTTATTTTTCAATTTTTTGCCGGTACTTTTGCAATTTTACCCTCTATGAGTTGCAGATATCCACAATTTGTCTTTCTATGACCCGTGGATGTCCGCGAGTCTTAGTGTACACAGTCCCAGATCTGTGTAAGAATTTGAATTTTTTGAGCCTTTCTCTCAGTTTTGGAGGATCTGGTTTGGTTTTTCAGTACATCTGAGCCTGTTGGGTTTGTTTTTTCGTTTGATTGTTGTGTTGGGTCTTTTAATACTCTCAAATCATCTGAAAGATCTTTCTTTTGATTAGGTTGGTCTTTTGGTTATAAGTTTCTTTAGGTTGGTTGAAAGGTCAGTGGTCGAATATTGGTATTAGTTTCTAGTTTAATTGTTGTGCTTCAACAGTTCTTGACTATTTGCTTTCTGCTTCTTTACGTTCTTCCCTTTGTTCATAAAAGAAAAAGAAAAATTGCATATCATTTTCATTTCATTTATTTTAGTAACAAAAAATACAAAACAAATTGATTGTTAGTTATCCTTTCTCTTACTAGCACTTAGGTCTTTAAGCATTTTGTTTGCTTTGGAAATTGTTGTTTTCGGTTATAGTAGCCTGCCATAAAAGAAAAGAAACCTTGTTTGCATAGTTTTTGCATTTTGATTTGCATTGCATTCAATAAGAGTATTTTAGGTTGCATGGCAAAGTGATTCGAAATCTTGCATACAGAAAAAGATATTGCTTTCATTTTCAAAAGTATAAAATAAAAGAGTTCATTTTTATCTGAAGCGTTGTTAGCACTTCTAATTTTCAGTGAAGAAACCACATTTTTGCTTTGTGTTCTGAAAGTTTTTTTCTTTGGGTCTGTGAAAACATCATTTAAGTTTCATCCATAACCCTTTCAAGTAAGTGTCAGCCAATAAAACGAATCGTAAATAAAATTTATTAAACATTTTTCATTCCAATAGAATACACAAACAAGTGTAGGTTGGGGCCTTGGTTCAGGTTGGATAGTAAATTTCTCAAATCCCACAAAACAAACTTAGGAACCTGAGATAGGGAGTGTCATATAGGTGTGGTCGGGAAACTCCTCTCACATAGGAGCTAAGCATGAGGTCGCGTAAGGGAGAGGCCAAGAGATTCCCCTCCAAAGCTTAATTGAGCATAGTGGAGATATTGTACATTGGGGTTTTTTCCTAAAGTGATACTGACTCAACTGGTGTCAGTCCTCTGCAAATTTTGAACCTAGATAAAGTTTCCTCAAGTGATACTGGCCCTCTTGGTGTCAGGCCTTTGGAGCTTCTGGCCTATTTTGAAATTTTCTGAAGTGACACTAGCCCTTTTGTAGACAATCCCATGGAAAATATTTGAGCTTTGTTACCCTGCCGATACGTTCAATCCCAACTGTCGAATATTGCCTTGGATGCCAACTGCGAGTTGGTAACCATAAATTTTATTCCTAGGGATCTCAGAGGTGACTACGGGGGCTTGAGATGGTATGTGGGGAATATTTTGTATCACGCTTTTCAGTATTTCCAGAGGGTGTCCCGCGAAGCATAGGTACTTGCATCAGAAAAGGCTAGTCAGTGGAGGTTGGGATAACTACTTCTCACTCCTTCATTTGATGTTTCACAAGAATTAATTAACCCATGTCGTCGTGTGGGAGGTCCCTTCTTTACTTCGTCATTGTTACAGTTTTAGGACCTAATCCACCTAAGTCGGGATTTTGGAAAAGTAGTTTGTGTTTGTTGTTACCTTTATGACTTTTAGTGGTGTGCTCGGTGATCATAGTTTTCTTTAAGAAGGTGAGTAGATAGTCTCTTAGAGATAACAACTCAAAGTGGTTGATCAACCGCCCCGTAGATCAAGGAGAATTCAAGGTCTTCCACTAGATGAATAAGTTAGAAATAATTCTCCCCCACCTCTGCTAAGGCGTCATTTTGATCAATTCAATGATTTTGTACCGATTGGTCCAGTTGATATATATCCCGTGGAACCCTTAGAAGTCAACACTTTCGAACTGGAGGTTGTAACTTTTGAAGATCTCGAAGCTGAAGAATACGCTTTGAAATTCAAGCCTCTGTTAACTGAAACTTTCCCATCACATATGGTGCAAGTTCCACCTCCTAGATCAGAATTTACTGACAATAGCCCTCTTCATTGGCCTGCTATGGAAAACACTTCAAAAGTGTTTGGGTCGGGAGGCCCTACAACTCCCACTTTGACAATAGTCACCAACGATATCTTTCCTCCTAGTATGTCTAACACAATGACTAGTGTGGTTAATTTCACCATGAAAGGACTAGTTCCTTCGTAGGAGGGACGACAGGGGGCAACCTTGTTTTTCCATCCAGGAATCAGATGGGTGGAGGTTATCCTCCATTCAACTAGAGCCAACAAGGTTTTACCCAAAGCTTTGGTCCATCGAAAAAATCTTCCTAGAAACTTGGTGCCAGTAACAACCTAGGACATTCTTTTCAAGATGCTAATCAGTCGATGACGCAACCTAATCTTCCTTTTATGACAACTCTTCATTTTACAGATTTGTCTAAGTTGACGAATGACCCAATTCATCATGACCCAAGTTGGCATGCGGTCTGCACCATACTACCTTTGGATATACCAAAGTTCAAAGGGAAGAGTGGGGAAGACCCACAGGACCATGTAATGACGTTTCACTTGTGGTGCTCATCTAATTTGTTAAATGACAACTCAATCTGGTTACGATTGTTCTAGCGCACCCTCACTAGGGTCACCATGAAATGGTATATATAATTAGAGATGTCCATGTTTTTTCTCAACCACTTCTAACTCCCTATCCGATATGATGTTGGTATAGAGAGTTTGGCCAACCTTGAGAAAATAAGGCTACATACATTTTTGATCATATTTGGGAATGGAGGAGATGGAAGAGTTTGATTAAAGCCATGGTTCCACTACATTTTCTCTTAGAATGGTTCTTAAAGTCATTACTTCCTTACATTTATAAGTATGTAGCCACTTAAAGGGTGTTTACAAAAGAGTAGGCAATCTTTAGAGCACAACAAATGGAGTTGATTTACTCTTAATCAAGTATGCTCTACGAGATCATGCCCAACGCACTATGGTCGATTCTCAACTTGGAAAAACTAAAGTCAGGACCACATGCCGATGGATTTGTTGATTCCTCTCAAAGCAAAGACACATATTTGGTCTCTAACTAGATGCAATAGTTGTCTATACAAAAAACTACAGTCGGTTCGCCCACTGGCTCAACCACCCCCACTACTTAGTCCTCAGATGTAAATACTGTGCAATTGAAGACTTATAAGGGATCTCAACAACCCAAAGAGAAAAATAAAGGCAAGGGAAGGAAGGGTAGTGGGGGAAATGACAAAAATCCTAAAAAGAATGTAATGTACCTTTCCAAATAGGATATCCATAGAGGAGGCTCAATGGTCTAAACAACCTCATTAAACTATAGCCAGGGCCATACAGGGGTAAAGAAGGTTACCAGAGGTCACTTTAGCTAAGGGTGTTATAATTCGAAAGAGACATTGAGCTAAAAGTGACTAAAAGTGAGTTTAAGTCAAAGTGAGCTAAAAATAGAACAAATAAAATAAAAATAGGTCAACAATGAATTAGGGTTTTAAAAAACTATAAGAAAAGGGTAAAGCGAACTAATTGATTATTATGCAGAATTTAACTTGTCAGTTGAGGAGAGAGGCGCATCTCAGGAGAGAGATTGTGGATTCCAGGAGGAAGACACCCAGAGGCTAATTTCGGTGTTGAGAGACACACCCTAGTCATCGAGAAGATCATCCAAATCTTCCATCATACTTCAACAACAATTATCTAGTTGCAGTAGTGAGGACATTTCCATTGCCTGATTTCTCGTCAGATTTCGATGGAGAAATCATCTTGGCTGCATTTCTCAGCCATTGAGGGTGCGAAAGTTGAGGAGGACACATTTGGGATTTCTGAGTGATCATCAGATTAGATCCAGGTAAATCCTTCTGACCCATTTCATAGGATCCTAGGTCGCTCTTCTTGAGACCCTTATCAGCCGATTCCGATGGGGGAATCACCATGGCGCAATTTCCAACAATAGAGGGGGTGCATTTCCCCAGGGGGATCCATCCGAGGTCCATACATATCAACAAAGGGCCAATTTTCATCCTGTCAGTCACCAGGACTGAGTGAGACAATAGGGTGCACTGTTTGGGACAGTTTCCAGAAAGATCGGAGGAGTTTAGCCACCAGGGTGAACTTTCCAGTCTTGCTACAATTGTCATATGAGTTGTCGTAGCTTACATTAGATCTTACAAGTCATCCATTGATACCGCAAAATTCTTATATTACCGGGTATTATTGTTTTAGTTTGCTTATTGTATTCCGGATAAGATACTTTTGTCACTAATCTAGCTGAGAGCTTCATTTTATTCAGCCGCATATGACATTGTAAACCACAAAAATATCATAATATATGGTTTGTAATGTTTTGTCCCATTTACTATATGTATGCTCATTTATATGTTGTAAACAATTAATTATCTACACACACATGCGTAAACACCAAGAATGTAGAAACCCATATCTTAAAACACATCCAGAAACCCTGAGTGTATTAGGTTAGACAACAGACATATCAAATTAGCAAAATTTCCTAGACTAATCAGATCTGAGATATTACAGTCGTATCAGAGCTTTAGTCATGCTAGACTGTGACTAAAGACGATGAGTTCAACCGGTGAGCCAGAGGGTCGTGAGCATGTAGGTGATGAATACTTCACTTACAACATACACACTGTTAGAAAAACAGGACCACAGAGCAATAAAATAAAACAAATGCGGAAACAAAACACAGAAGATACACAATATAAGAGAGACATAGATTTACGTGGTTCACCCAGTGTGGGCTACGTCCACCAGAGAAATTGTCAGGTCCTTCCTTTATTATTATCCAACAAATGAAGGGATACAACCTACAACAAAACCCGCTGTAACTTCCTCTTCTTTCTCTCACAGTCTCCTCTCTTAAAATACAATATTCACCATCAACCATGGCTGCAATACATTTCCCTCATAAAAGAGGGTTACCTTCTAGGGAAAAAAACCCTAACATAATCTCTACCGTTAGATTTGCGACCTTATAATGAACGGTCCATATTTACAATGAAATTACAATATACATTTACAAGGCAATTTTTCCTTCGGGGGCTTCACCCCTGAACCCCCATCAGGGGACGCTGCCCTCGAACCCTGCTAGGGGCCCACTTGCCCCTAGACCCCCCAGTTAGGGGGATAGCCCCCCCGTACCTCGCAGAGGGGGTAGCCCCCCTCTGCACTCCCCCGCGTAGAAGAGTGTACATACTTTTGGGGTGTAAATAATTCATGGGGTATAAACACGGCTGAAAGCAAGGACCTCTGAATCTAGAAGATAATCAGGCTCCACAACCAACACATAGGGAGAGGAGACCTAGACCATATTTCCCCCCATTTCTTGTAGTTCAGAGGAAGAGGAAGAAACACACAGGGAAGTAGAGAGAAGGGTAGAGCATGAGGCAGAGAGGATGTTGGAAGATAGATATGAGAGACCAGAGGTCAATGGAAAGGCCCCCATGGAACCAAAGGTGGCCTTCATGCAGGTATTCAACAATCTAGTAGTCAGTCAGCAGACCATGACTCAATCCTTGGCATAGATGGCTGATAGATTGGCTATAGTGGGAACCTTGGGCACATAAGCCTCACATGCAATGCAAGGGAACTAAGGGGCAAGCATTAGACCCCAGTAAGCTACTCGCACGTACACCTCTTCGAGTAGGATTCCCAAGCCATTGTTACCCAGTTTCTAGAGGGCACTCCCAACAACAACACAACAACCAATAGCATAGAGGCCTCCCACTCAGGCATAGGAAGTTGCATAGTACAGGAGGGAGTATGAAGCATTAGGTTGTGAATTCCATTAGTACATGAACTTGGTCGAGTATCGTAGACTCAGACTCAGGAATTTCCCCAGAGAGGCTCAAAGAGGAGGACAATAACAACAACAGGGGCATAACCTTGATTTCATCCTGAAAGTTGGTAAACTCACCATACCTTCTTTTGATGAATCATCGAAATGCACTACTAGAGCCTGGGTACAAAATCTAGACATGTACTACAAAGTCAACCAGATGACCAAGATAAAGGCCATTAATTTCGCTACCCTACACTTGGAGGGTGAGGCACATGAGTTGTGGCATTATGGATTGGTGACATGTATATTTTAACCTTGTACAATATTTATTGTGAACATATTTTCAGTAAAAGAACAAAAAAGATACAATGGAAAATACAAACATTACACAGATACTTCTCCCCTGGAAACCAAAACCAGGAAAACCAACATATTCTATATTCATTCATAGTGATACATTGTTTACAATACAATATACATATAGGATCCAATGACATCCCAAACCCTAACCCAATGACCTGGATTAGTCAACCCTAATTCCTTAACTAGAAATAGAAAACCATCAACAAAAAAAATGTGCCAAAAAACTGCCCAACAATGGACATGAAAATGAGGCCCAACATTCTCCCACTTGTTTTTTTCTTTACATACATGGGGTTATAGGGTTACATAGTCAACAATCCAAGGCAACAATGCCCATGGATCCTCTACACCAACAGAACTTCTTAGTGCTCACAGATTTTGTTAATGAATCTGCAACATTCTTCAAAGTGTCCACCTTTATCAACAACACTTTCCTTTCTTCAACCATGTCTCTCACAAAGTGATATTAAATATCAATATGCTTTGTCTTTGAATAATAAGCCGAGTTCTTCACCAAAAAAATTTCACTCTGACTATCACATTCTATCTTTACAACTTGTTGTACCAACCCAATACCTGAACACAATATTTGTAACCATATTGCTTCCTTACTTGCATGAGTGGCTGCCATATATTCATCTTCTCTAGTTGAAAGTTCCACTAACAACCTGTCTTTTTCTCATCTAACTTATTGCTCCTCCAAACATTTTAAACACATACCCACTTGTAGATCTCCTATGATCCAGATCTCCAGCCCAATTTGCATCCACAAAGCCATGTATATCCAACACTCCATCCAATCTCAGTCTTCCTTGGTAGCACAATCCATAGCTAGCAGTGCCACGCAAATACCTGAAAACCCTTTTTACTTTCGAAGTTGTTTGCCGGATAATCCAGATTAGTCCCGACGATTAGTCCTGATGATGAATCCAGATTCGGATTCGAAACGTTGACAAAAAAATGACACCAACTGTGGATTATCCGGCAAACAACTTCGAAAATACTCACCACAGAAATCTAAAAACAACCCTTTTTACTGTTGTCCAATGCTCCTTCCCTAGTTTTGACATATACCTGCTCAAAACTCCCACTGCATGTGCAATGTCCGGTCTAGTACAAACCACTGCATACATCAAACTTCCAACTGCACTCGCATATGGAACATGAGACATGCCTTCCTTCTCTTCGTCTGTCTTGGGACATTGATCCGCAGATAACTTTACAACAATAGGAATAGGAACCTTGACCGGTTTACATTCCTACATATTAAACCTCTACAATATTGCCTGAACATATTTTCTCTTATTTAACTAGAGTTTCCTCTTTTTCTGATCTCTTTTAATTTCCATGCCCAAAATGAAATTTGAAGCACTGTGATCCTTCATGTCAAATTTAGAGGACAACTGAGTTTTCACATCCTGGATAATCTCCTTGTTGTTTCGTATCAGAAACATGTCATCCACATACAAGACCAAATAAATCAAATGATCACCAATTAATTTAAAATACACACAATGATCCTCTTTACGTCTTGTGAATCCAAGTCCCAACATATAAGTATCAAATTTTTGATACCACATCCTTGGTGATTGTTTTAAACCACACAGGGACTTTTTCAGCTTGCATACCAGCTCTTTTGTTTCCTTCACAACAAATCCTTTTGGCTGCATCATATAGATTTCTTCTTCTAGATCCCCATGTAGGAATGTTTTCTTCACATCCATCTATTCTACTTCAAAATCAAATGCAACATCAACAAATAACATAAATCTTATAGAGGTTAACTTGGAAACAATAGAAAAAATATCACCCAAAGTCAATTCCCTCAACCTGAGAATAACCCTTTGCTACTAACTGAGCTTTGTATTTCTCCACTTTTCCTTCTACATTCAACTTCTTTTTAAATACCCATTTGTTGCCAATGGGAATTCTTCTAGTCGACAACTCCACTAGATCCCAAGCGTCATTCTTATCCAAAGCTGCCATTTCTTCGTCCATGGCCTTTTTCCAGAGATTTTCATCCTCTGAATCCACTGCCTCCCTGACAGTTCTAGGATCATAATCAATAATAGACAAAGAAAAATTTGAACGGAAATCAGATGGAGTATACCTTTCTAGTAGCCTTCTTTCTCGAACCGATCTCCTCAATACTGGAGTACGAGGATCTTATTCTTCTGATTCATTTTCTTCTTTAGAGTCTAATTCATCATCCTTTAAATCAAACTCTATTTTCTCTGGTTCTTCCTTACTTGGTAGGAATTCTTGTTTAAAAACATCCTTCATTTCTCTAAATACCACATATGGGCTATACACTACCTTCTTAGTTTCTAGGTTCCAAAGCTTATGACCTTTGAGACCATATTCATTTTCTAATTGATCGCCATTTCTTTTCACCTAAAAAATCAATACCACAGATCTCCCACTGCAACAAGGCTTATCACAGTCCCGAGCCAAATCCTTGACCACAAAGGTGTCCCCCTGAAGCCAACAAAGCTCTGATACCAAATGTAGATTTTAACCTTGTACAATATTTACTGCAAACAAATTTTCAGTAAAAGAACAAAAAATATACAATGGAAAATACAAACATTACACAGAGATTTCTCCCCTCGAAACCAAAATGGGAAAATCAACATATTCTACATTCATTCATAGTGATACATTGTTTACAATACAATATACATATAGGATCCAACGACATCCAAAACCCTAAACCTGGATTAGTCAACAACCCTAAATCCTTAACCAAAGATAGAAAACCATCGACAAAAAACCACGTGCCAAAAAACCACCCAACAATGAACACAAAAATCGAGGTAACATGAAAAACGAGGAAAAAGTGCGACACGTTGGGTCATAGTCACATCACCTCCTATAGGGAGCTTACATAGAGACTCACAGACAGGTTTGACAGGAGGGATCTAGAGATCCATTTAAGGGATCTAGCCTAGTTGAGACAAACTGGCACAACAAAGGCGTTCATCATGAAGTTTCGATGGGTAGCAGTGGCATTGACATATATATGAGAGCCTAGGTTGATCATAGTATTCACAGAGGGGATCACATAAAACTTGAGATTATGGGTGAAGGCATACAGGCCTCATAGCTTGCAGGATGCCATCTTATGCCCTCGATATTTGGAAGGCTCAACGTCGAAGACTAAACCCTTTTCCAAACGTTTCGTACCACAAAGAGATCGAGACATGAAGCCATTCCAGAGAGAGTGGAAGGGAAAGTAGAAGTTGGATGATTAGACGAGGTGAGAGCTTATGAGAAAGAAGATCTACTTCACCTTCAAGGACCCTTGGGTCCTAGGCCACATGTGCATGGGCAAGGGAAAGATCCATTATATTGAGGTAGCATCAGACAGTGTGGATAACTCAGAGAAGGAGCCATCACAGGCAAAGAGAAACCTCCTCATAGATCATCGACACTAGAAGGGACCCACCCAGCGGTGGTACCACAACCTCCTGAGTAGGCTAAAAGACGAGAGATTACAAAGGGAGGAGTCATAGCGACCCTTTATGGTGTTCCTAGGTATGACACCATCTAGATCAGAGGGACTATTCAGGGACAATGAGAAATCGTCCTGATAGATGGTGGGGCCACCCACAACTTCATTGATTCTTCATTGGTATTGAGGCAAGCACTTCAAACAAAGGAGTTTGAGGGGTTTGATGTTGCAGTAGCAGATGGTCATATTGTGGAGTGTCTAGACAAAGTTCTAGACTTGGAGATAAAGTTAGGTAACTGCACTATGAGAGATACATTTTATGTAGTTGACCTATCTGACATAGATGTGGTGTTGGGAGTTCAGTGGTTGATCACATTGGGAAAAATCAACACTAACTACCAAACCTTGGAGATAGGGGTTCAAATATAGTGGCAGGAAGAGGATTGTTTTGATCAACGGCATGTCATCAAGGGAACCCAGGATAGTTTCATCCAAGAGGATGGAGAGGATATTTAGGCATGGCGAGGTATCATATGCCGCATAGTGCTTGATCACTAGACATAAGGATTTAGAGGGTCGACAACAGTATCAGACATATATCAGGAACTTGTTGGGATGACATCAACAGGTTTTTGGTTCAATTACACCAGGGAGACCACGTGACAGGGGGTTTGAGCACAACATTGAGTTGGAGGAGGGGGCCAAACCTATGATCACACCACCCTATCATCATCCTAGGAGGTTCAAGGATGAGATAGAGAAAGCAATTAAGGAATTGTGTGTGATGGGACACATCAAACCTAACAATAATCCACTCGCTTCTTCAATTGTCTTAGTTCTGAAGAAGGATGGTACCATGAGGATGTGCCTCGATTATCGGGCCTTGAACAAGAAAACCATCAAGAACCAATATCCTATCCCTCACATCGATGAGTTGATGGATGAACTACATGGGGCATTTTTCTTATCGAAGATTGATCTATGCTTTGGATATCATTAGATCAACATATGAGAGTAAGACATAGAGAGAGCTCGTGGATTCCAGGAGGAAGACACCCAGAGGTTGATTTTGGTGTTGAGAGACACACACTAGTCACTGGAAATATCATCCAGATATTCCATCATAATTCCACAACAATTATCCAATTGTAACAGTCGGGACGCTTCCATTGCCCGATTTCTCGTCAGATTCTGATGGAGAAATAATCTTGGGTTCATTTCTCAGCCATTAAGGGTGCGGCGGTTGGGGAGGAGACATTTGGGATTCCTCAGTGATCGTGAGATTAGATTGAGGGAAATCCTTTCGATCCATTTCATATGAGCCCAGGGTGCTCAGTTTGATACCCTTATCAGTCGATTTCGATGGGGGAATCACTAGGGCGCAATTTCCAGCAACAGAGGGGGTGCATTTCCCTAGGGGGATCCATATGGGGTCCATACATATAAACAACATGATTATTTTCAGCCTGTTAGTCACCAGGATTGCGTGAGAGAGCAGGGCACACTGTTTCAGACAGTTTCCAAGTATATCCAAGGAGTTTAGCCACCAGGGAAAGCTTTCCAGTCTTGCAACAATTGTCGTAGCTTGTAGCAGATCTTACTGTTGGATTACTAAGAAGGGGGGTGAATTAGTAATAGAGCAATTTAATCCTTTTTAACCATATAATCCAAGTGTTATATCAATGAAGCATTATCATCCAATAACTGTAGAGTAAATAAGCAATGAACAAATGAACAAACATACACATACACAGTACACTAGTGTTTTACGTGGAAACCCAAATCGTGAGAAAACCACGAAATTGTTTTTCTTATATGTCTTGAAAAATTACATTCATTGGAAGCACCAACTTCCTTTGTTTTCTAGCTGCAACTGGAAGGAGGCTCCAACCCCCTAGTTTCTCAGGCTACAACCTGAGAGAAGCTCCAACTCCCCAATTCTCTGGCTACAACCAGAGGGAGGCTACAACCCCCTATGTTATTCGGCTACAACCGGAAGGTGGCTACAACCACCTATCCTTGTCCCATCCTGCCAGCTTGAAGTAGAAGTAGAATGATGGAACCACTGTCGACCTGTCACTGTGAGATATACCGCTGTAAACCTATACCAATAAATCTGAACCATGCATCAACCATACATTAACCTGTAATCAACCTATACCATAAACAAGTGCATCAACCATGCACCAACCTGTACCAAATAACATGTAATCAACCTGTACCATAAAAAAGTGCATCCAAACATGTACCAAGTATGTACCAATCATGTGTCAACTACTCATCAACTATGACTCATCAATATGTACCAACATCATCAACTATACACCTCATGTATGTGCCAACTCATCAACTACTTGTCTCAACCATGTACTCAACATGTACCTCAACCAAAATCCCTTATCAATTTCATCATCCAAATCAGATTTGTAGCTCTATAATAGACCTGGTGTATATGATCACATTCCTACAAACCTTCCTTAACTTCAACAACAAGAGACTATCATTTTCATCAAACTTTTCTTTAGTCTCACATGCCTAGTTTTGGATTAGTCAACAACCCTAACTTGAAGTAATCATAACTTTGTACCTGTAATGTATAAAGATATGAAAATGATAAACAATGTTCTTCAGCGTGTTTTATGAAATTCCTCCAGGTGTCACTACTTGGAACCTCTTAGAAAAGGAGTTATAACAAAAATGACATACCTTGCTGAATTCTGGCTTATTCTAGAGAGCGACCTTGTAGAGCGTGCCCCGCACAGAATATTTGTTGAATTGATCTAAAAATGTTAAAAAGCATACTAAATACTATACCCTAACCAACCCATCTAGTTTAACTGAATGTGAATATGTTATGAATAAATTATGACGTTTTTACCTGAAGCACATGTTTTTGACTAGTTTCAGGACTAGCCAAAAACCCTATTTTCCATGGAGTGTAACTCCAAAAATAAAATGACCCACAAGTTGAATTTTTTACCATAGATACTTGGATATGTTTTCTCAATGGGATAGAAATTTAACGGTCTGAATCATTATAGAAAAAAAGTTATAGCGAAAATGGTGATATGACCTATAAATAACATACCTTAGAAAGCACCATCAAAATAATTTATCCTTCCTTGGATTTCAGCCTTATTTTCTTCACCTTCCCTCAGAATTTAGGCTTAGATATCCTTGGTTACCTAAAACACCTATAGATATTCAATTTGCTCAAGTGTGTTTAAAATGAGAGAGCCTTACCTCTTATTTATACTCTCCAAGTAGCTTTCTTAAAAACATCTTCTAGGTCACTTGGCCCCACTTTCCTTATTTTAGGATTAACCCACTTCTAATTTCTCCATTAAATTTATTATTGAAATAATTTATTTTGCATTCAATTTGAATTATAATACACTCATTAATTCACTTTATTATTTACCTTTTAAAATCTCTTTAACCACTTTGACTACTTTGACCTTTTGGGGCTTCTAGATGACATATGAGGGTCCTCCAACTTCGTAAGGCCATAACTCTCAAACCGTGAGGAGTTATGTGACATTCCACATACCACCGGAAATGGAATGACATATAATATCCATATAGAATAGTATTATCTGAAAATATATCATAACTCATACCATTATTAATCAAACAAACTTGGGTCCATTACCCAAACCTGAGGTCTCCAACTTCTCATGGCCATAACTCTCTAACCGTGAGGATTTATGTGACGTTCCACATACCAACAGAAATGGAATGAAAAAAACTATCCATCTAAGATAGTTTACCTGAAAAATTCATTGTCCTTCATATCATTATTCCACAATTAAGCATTGGTTCTCTTATTCTGCAAAGCGTCTTCCCGTGAGGGCTTTCACCATAAGGGGAACACTATGGAGTTCATTTATATTTACTTTTTATCAACCATGACAAGACAATAATGAGTCATCTTTTCATCAAACAATATTGGGTCCATTATCCAAATCTTTGTGCTGCGGGGCTTTCTTCAAGGGATGACATCAATGACAACCAACCTTAATCAACAATCTCCCCCTTTGGCATTGATGGCAACACTCTGATGCAATACTTAAATCATATCACTCATGCTCCCCATGGAACCATGCCTCTATCCTCTATATCTGATAAATTTTCCTTTGTCCTCTGCATCTGATAAATCTTCTCCCCTTGGAACCATGCCTCTATCCTCTGCATCTGATAAATCTCTCCCCCTTTGTCATCAATGGCAAAGGTAGCTTTCCATCCGAGGCTGCTCCCCCTGACTGAACTGTCCTCTTATGGTGCTTCCTCCTGTACATATAATACATATAATATAAGCATTCAAAAAACATTCATTTTGGAGTAGAAATAACTCCAAGTCTTTGGCGAAGATATTCAAAGGCTTCCCGTGGAAGTGGTTTTGTAAAGATGTCTACCACTTGTTCTTTTGTGCCCACATACTCAACTCTGATGTTCTTTTCTGCAACCTGTTCCCGTAGAAAGTGATACTTGATTGGAATGTGCTTCGTCTTGGAGTGCATCACTAGGTTTTTTAAGACACTGATGGCATTTGTATTATCACAATATATTGGAATGGGCTATTCAAGCTCAACCTGTGTATCTGTCAAAGTTTGTTTCATCCAAAGAACCTGTGTACAACATGATGCTGATGCAATATACTCTGCCTCGGCTGTAGATAGATATACTGATGATTGTTTCTTACTTAGCCATGATACCAAACACTCACCTAAGTAGAACGCTGCTCCACTGGTGCTTCGTCGGTCATCAATACAACCTGCCCAATCTGCATCTATGTAGGAAATAACTAATAGATATTTTCCTTTTGGATACCATAATCCAAACTCTTATGTTCCTTTGAGATATCTGAAAAATCCTCTTTACTGCAAATACATGTGATGTTCGACAACACAAGTATTCCAACAGAGGACGAACACCTTCAGTAACCACTCACATAACAAAATCAAAGATCAACACACTGATGTTTTCATGTGGTAAAAACCCTAGGGGGAAACATCCACAACCCCAGCCAACGCGACCACTTGGAGCAGTTTATTAATGCAAATAAAAAGATTACAGAGAGATTTTACAAGAGAGTTTCTCACAATCGATCATCGACAAATGACCCTCCATACTCTTTAAATAGAGATCATGGACCAATCAGGTGTTAAGCCACAAATCAATGGCCGTTAAGCTCGAGGAGAATATGAATCATCAGATCACTCTATGTCAGGAACATATCGTGACCGTCGAATTTCCTAACTACAAATGCATACTAAAGAAAGACACTTTTACCTAACGACACAATAGACCAAGTAGATCTTACTAACTCCTAAGTGTCTAAATATCCTAACATCCCCCCTTAAGAA
>JASDQU010100283.1:302672-354492 GCA_032191745.1 Picea mariana | reverse complement strand
AGAATTACATTCATTGGAAGCACCAACTTCCTTTGTTTTCTAGATGCAACTGGAAGGAGGCTCCAACCCCCTAGTTTCTCAGGATACAACCTGAGGGAAGCTCCAACTCCCCAATTCTCTGGCTACAACCAGAAGGAGGCTACAACCCCCTATGTTCTCCGGCTACAACTGGAAGGTGGTTACAACCACCTGTCCTTGCCCCATCCTGCCACCCTGAATTAGAAGTAGAATGATGGAACCACTGTCAACCTGTCACTGTGAGATATACCACTGCAAACCTGTACCAATAAATCTGAACCATGCATCAACCTGTACCTAAACTTGTAATCAACCTGTACCATAAACAAGTACATCAACCATGCACCAACCTATACCAAATAACCTGTAATCAACCTGTACCATAAACAAGTGCAACCAACCATGTACCAAGTATGTACCAATCATTTGTCAACTACTCATCAACTATGAATCATCAATATGTACCAACGTCATCAACTATACACCTCATGTATGTGCCAACTCATCAACTACTTGTCTCAACCATGTACTCAACATGTACCTCAACCAAAATCCCTTATCAATTTCATCATCCAAATATTATTTGTAGCTCTATAATAGACCTGTTGTATATGATCATATTCCTATAAACCTTCCTTAACTTCAACAACAAGAGACTAGCATTTTCATCAAACTTTTCTTTAGTCTCACATGCCTAGTTTTGGATTAGTTAACAACCATAACTTGAAGTAATCATAACTTTGTACCTGTAATGTATAATTCTCTGAAACTGATACACAATGTTCTTCAATGTGTTTTATGCAATTCCTCCAGGTGTCACTACTTGGAAACTCTCAGAAAAGGAGTTATAGCAAAGATGGCATACCTTGCTGAATTCTTGCTTATTCTAGAGAGCGACCTTATAGAGCGTGCCTCACACAGAATATTTGTTGAATTGATCTAAAACTATTACAAATAATACTATAGACTGTACCCTAACCAATCCATTTTGTTTCACTAATTTTGGATCTGTTATGAATAAGTTATGACGTTTTTACCCGAAACACCTATTTTTGACTAGTTTCAGGACTAGCTACAAACCCTATTTTCCATGGAGTGTAACTCCAAAAATACAATGACCGACAAGATAATTTTTTTACCACAGATACTTGGATATGTTTTCTCAATGTGGTAGAAATTTCACGGTTTGAATCATTGTAGAAAAAAAGTTACAACGAAAATGGTGACATGACCTGTAAATAACATACCTTAGAAAGCACCATCAAAAGAATTTATCCTTCCTTGCATTTCGGCCTTCTTTTCTTCACCTTCACTAAGAATTTAGGCTTAGATATCCTTGGTTACCTCAGACACCTATATATATTCAATATTCTCAAGAGTGTTTAAAATGAGAGAGCCTTGCCTCTTATTTATACTCTCCAAGTAGCTTCCTTAAAAACATCTTCTAGGTCACTTGGCCCCACTTTCCTTATTTTAGGGTTAACCCACTTCTAATTTCTCCATTAAATTTATTATTGAAATAATTTATTTTTTATTCACTTTGAATTATAATACACTCATTACTTCACTTTATTATTTACCTTTTAAAATCTCTTAAACCACTTTGACTACTTTGACCTTTTGGGGCTTCTAGATGACATATGAGGGTCCTCCAACTTCGTAAGGCCATAACTCTCAAACCGTGAGGAGTTATGCAACATTCAACATACCACCATAAAGGGAATGATATGTACTATCCATATAGAATAGTATTATCTGAAAATATATCATAACGCATGCTATTATCCATCAAACAAACTTGGGTCCATTACCCAAACCTGGGGTCTCCAACTTCTCATGGCCATAACTCTCTAACCGTGAGGAGTTATGTGACGTTCCACATACCAATGGAAATGGAATGACAAGCACTATCCATCTAGGATAGTTTACTTGACAAATTCATTGTCCTTCATATCACTATTCCACAATTAAGCATGGGTTCTCTTACTCTGCAAAGCGTCTTCCCGTGAGGGCTTTCACCATAAGGGGACCACTTTGGAGTTCATCCATATTTACCTCTTATCAACCATGAAAATACAATAATGAGTCATATTTTCACCAAAAAATATGGGTCCATTACCCAAACCTTTGTGCTGCGGGGCTTTCTTCAAGGGTTGACATTAATGACAACCAACCTTAATCAACACTTACAACTCATCCATTGATCCCACAACGTTCTTATATTACCGAGTATCATTATTTTGGTTTTCTTATTGTATTCTGGCTAACATCCTTTTTTCACTGATCTAGCTGAGAGATTCATTTTATTCAGCCGCATACGACATTGTAAACCACAAAAATATCATAATATATGGTTTGCAGTCTTTTGTCTCATTTACTATATGTATGCTCATTTATATGCTATAAACAATTAACTATCTAGACACAAATGTGAAAAAAACCAAGCATATATAAACCTGCAGCTTAAAACACATCCAAAAACCCCCAGTGTATCAAGTCAGACAACAAACACTTTAGATTAGCAACATTTCCTAGACTAGCCGGATTTAGGATATTACAAAGAATGTTGTGGGAGAAAAGAATGAATATAGGAAGGTGAAGTTTCCATGCAAATTTTGTGGGGATGATCACCTTACTCATCAATTCCCGAAGATGGAAGAAGCCCATTGCTTAATAAAGTTGCAACAACAACAACCTGTTGTATTGCAAAATCCATTTTCGCAAGGATAAAATATGCAAGTTGGCTCTTCCACTTCCAATCTGCAAGGGGGCACTTATAGTGCACCTTTTCCGGATGGATATTGCTCATTCATTAGTATGGTTAATTATATGAAGTTAAAGCAAGAGGAGGTAGACTTGTCAACTAGAACTCGTGATTATGGTAATCTAGAATCGATAGTGAAAGGTAAAGAAACTTTTGATCCTCGGGGGCCTCTCCACATAGAAAAACCTAAGAAGGAAATGATGTCATGCATATCAAAGGGTGTGTACAAACATGCATTGCATAACCCTAACACTCGAGCTGCACCTAACTATTCCATTGTTGAGAATTTATCTTTATAGGTGCTTCAAATTTGCCTCGCACAAGGAACTGCATTGTTATCCACAATAAGAGAGTTGGATTCTTTCAGCTATCTCCCTATGAAGTTTGATGCTACTGATGTGAAGCCTCGCCTTCCTTATCATGTAACCTTCCATATTGACATTGAATATGCAAAACCCATCATCATAAGGACTGTCATAAATGAGGGCGATTCGACATGTGTCATGTTCGTGTCCTTCTGGAAAGCCATTGGCTCTCTAGATCTCTTTGCTAACTTCATTCGACATAAAATCGTTTAGGCTACATGAGCTTATTTCCTCTTTTCCAGTCCAGTTAGGAGGAAAGTTTGTTTCCATAGAAGTAGAGGTAGTCGACACGCCACTTGAATATAATCTGTTATTGGGGATAAGTTGTACTTACGTGATGACAAATGTTGTCTAATCAATATGTCAAAATTTATGCTTTCCCCATGAGGGAAGGATTATGAATATTGATCAGATGGATTTTAACCGCTCTAGCTTTGTGGAAAATCTGGGATCCATAGTTCCCATGATTAAAAACTCTAAGTCAATGATTGAGAGTATCGATGTTGGAATGTGCCCTTCGTTCATGGGAACTCTTAATTTCCTAGCATCGATAGCTTATATTCGTGCCACCCCGGTTGGTTTCCAAAAGTCGAGTCCCCTAGCTCCGATGATGGGAGTCATGTCATTTAGAACTTCATATCTGCAAGATCCATGGGTGTTACCCTCACTGTGCGAATCGTTCGACGATCGAACACATGCCGGGATGGCTATGCCACTACCTACATCTGAGGTTGCTTATCAAGGTATTATGCATACTATTGCAAACCCTGATCAAACTCCTGCATGGGCATACAAGGATGATTAGTACCTGGAGCTCGTCTAGGGTCTGAATTCTTCAACTTCTCAAGATTGTCTTAATATTGTCATGCTGTCAGATGAAGCTATTATCGAGGCAATGACTGGGTTGGAAATTCCCTGGGAGGATATGCATCACCGATCATATTTTCTCCCCGAGATTAGTCATGTGGAAAGAGGATAATTTAAGTCAACTGTGAGTGGAAATGATAATCGGACAATGAACCCTTTAGCAAAGCACAATGTTTATGTCGAAGGGAATATGGTGAATATATCAGAAATAATCTCAATGAACATTTATAGAACCTATGATGTTGTTGAAAACTTGTTTATTGGAGCGAATCGTTCTCAAGATGAAAATTGTCAATATACGACACTTTTCAAAGAATTTCATGATGTTTTCACCTGGTCGTATGAGGAAATGCCTGGAATAGATCAGGAGATTGTCGAACATGAGATTCAAACCTATGAGAATGCTAAGCCTGTTTGGTAGAAATTGTGAACGAATAACCCAAGGAAAGAAACAACAATCAAACATGAGGTGGAGAAGCTGCTTAAGGCTGAATTTATCTACCCAGTACCATTGATGGAATGGATGTATAACCCCATGTCAATCGACAAGAAACAAGGTATGATTCGTGTATGCATGGATTTCCATGATTTGAATAAATCTTGTCCTAAGGACAACTTCCCTACACCTTTCATCAATCAAATCCTTGACGAGTGCATAGGAAGTGAGATTTTCTCTTTTATGGACGGTTTTTCTGGTTATAACCAGATACAAATCCGCCCTGAGGACCAATATAGATGGATTGTATTTGTCCTTGGGGAACCTTTGGATACAAAAATATGCCCTTTGGCCTTAAAAACATTGGATCCACTTTTCAGCGGGCCATGATGTTCTCTTTTCATGACATTAAGCACATCATGGAAGATTGTTTGGATGATCTCATTGCCCATTTGTGTAAGAGGGTGCAACACCTTTTACACCTCCACCTTGTCTTCGAAAGATGTCACCACTATCGAATTTTCTTGAATCCACACAGATGCATATTTTGTGTAATGTCAGGACGTCTCTTAGGATTCATTATTTCAACTAAAGGGATCATGGTTGACCCTTTAAAGGTTGATGCAATAACACAGTTGCCTCCCCTGCGCACAATGCATCAACTTCAGAGTTTATGAGGAAAGGAGAATTTTCTTCGGTGTTTTGTACCAAACTATACCAACATCACAAAAGGTTTTATGCACCTTTTAAAGAAATGGGTTCCTTTTAATTGGGATGAGTCGGCACAACGTTCTTTTGATGCATTGAAGAAGGATTTAGTGTCCACTACATTGATTCTCCCCCCATATTGTAATAAAGATTTCCCGCTATATCTCACAATAGTTGAATCTTTTGTTGGCATGGTCTTAGTTCAAGAATATGATGAGCTCCAACATCATGTCATCTATCACTTGAGTCACACCTTGTTAGGTCCTAAACTAAAGTATTATCATGTCGAGAAACTGGCCTTATCAACATTCCATGTTCAACATCTTCCACACTATATTATATTACGTAAGACTACCATCATCAGCTACGTTAATCCTTTTCAGTATGTTTTGAATCGATGAATTATCAATGGGAAGTACAACAAGTGGATTATTGTTCTTTGGGAGTTCAATTTGGATTTTTCCTTTGCCAAGTCCAAGAAGTCGTTAGTATTTTCCGAACTTATGTCAGAGTTCCCAATGGATAATGAGGATAATGAATTTATTGACTCATTTCTAGATGAGAATATATTCCTCATCTCTTTCTCCGATCCTTGGTATGGGGATACCATCATATATCTCCAAACTCTGAAGTTCCCTCCACATTTTTCATGAGATGAGCGACAACATGTATGCCACCTAGCTAAGAATTACCTTATTATTGCCGACACTTTGTATCAACAAGGGGTGGACTCAATTCTCCATCGTTGCCTAAATCAGGAGGAAGCAACGTTAGTTTTGAATGACTTCCATAGCAGAGCATGTGGCGGTCACTTTTCAGGGTTGGAAACAACCCATAAGATTTTGCGTATTGGTTATTTATGGCCTACAAACTTTAAATATTGTGTCAAAGCGGTCAAGAAATGCCACCTCTATCAAATATTTACTAAAAATATTCACACACACCTTGCTTCCATGTTTCCCATTATTACCATCATTCAATTCACGAAGTGGGGGGTATATTTTATGACATGCCACCCAATTTCGTCTAGGGGGAATCAATACATCATAGTGGCAGTTGACTACTTTACAAAGTGGGAAGAAGCCACGCCGACATTCGCTAACGATGGGGAAACCACAACATTTTTTGTTTTCAATCAAGTTATAGCTAGGTTCAGGGTTCCAAAATAGATTGTCACTAACCATGGAAGTCACTTCCAGAACTGCATGATGTCCGAATTAGCATCAAAATTGGGTTTCAAGCAGAAGCATTTGTCTCCTTACTATCCTCAGGCTAATTTTCAAGTCAAAGCCATTAACAAATACTTGAAAACCATTTTAAGGAAAACTGTCAACTTGACAAGATCAAATTGGCGTTTAATGTTATATCCGACATTGTGGGCTTACCGGACCTTTTTCAAAATTGCAACAAGCTTCTCACATTTTCAACTTGTTAATGGAGTAGAAGTAGTTTTGTCGATTGAATGCAAAATCCATTTACTGAAAATTGTTGTTGAGATCCTCCTTGACATGAATCAACTCGAAAAGAACCTCATTTACTTGGAACATCTCGATGAACAACGTTGAGATGCTACTTTAGAAAATGAAGTACATAAGAAATGTGTCAAGTCCCAACATGACAAGTATGTTCGTCCTAGGGTGTTCTTCGAAGGTGACCTTGTTTTGGTCTATGACGAGGATAAGGATGCCTTAGGAGTGGGAAAATTCAACCCCCTGTGGCGTGGTCCATATATCGTAAGACATGTATTGGAGAAAGGGGCTTACAAACTAGACAATTATGAGGGTAATGTGTTAGTAAGCCCCTTTCCATTATAGTGTTTGTAAGCCTAGTATATAGTAATACTATGCTCAAGCCTCACGGATTGAGTACTAGTTCACTTTTAATTATTGTTTAATTTTGTATATAGTTTATGTAGGTGTCTTTTTATTTATCTACGTTGTTAATGGTTGTGCATCTGCTATGTGGAAGATGCCAAAGAAGTCGTTAGTTTATGTCGGATTCATAGATGGTGCTAGTCTCAACACGTGGAACCTCGGTTTCACTACTTGGTTTATTTATTCACCCACTAACCAAGTAGTGTCTGTTGAAGGTGTTTGTATCGTGGAAACTGCTAATAATATAGCCGAGTACAATGTTGTTATCAAAATTTTTCAAGACACTTTGTCATAAGGAATTCATTCCCTCCAGGTCTATTTGGACTCTTAGTTGGTTGTGTCACAGTTGAATGGATTATACCGTATCCACGATTTGGTCTTGTTACGTCTCTTCCTTAGAGTATGTCTCCTGGAACGATATTTTGATTTTATTACAAATATACATGTTCCTAGGCAGTCTAATCTAGTAATTGATGCATATGATAATCACGTTCTAGATTGACATTATTTTCATCATTAAACACAAGAACACAACCTTGACACATGTAAATATTCATTATTTGCAAATAGATTAAAATAACACACACTGTAGTGCCCAGATTTCAAATTAACGTTTAAAATTTCTTCCCAAATTTCTGTAATTTCTATAAGTCTTTAAAGAAGTAAAATATTCATAATTTACAATCTATCTCCATACTTACGTAATAAAATTTGGCAATAGGTACTAAATTTAAGTAACCAAACCATAAATTTGAGTTTAAATACCTCGCTCTGATGCTATCCGCAGCAGCTTGCTCCCTTCACTTGAACCTATCCGCAGCAGCTTGCTCCTTAAGACACCCCAAAACTAGCCACCCTACCGACTAGTACGCCTAGCCCTAGGACATCAATGGATGTCCTAGCCCTCCGAGCCCAAAACCTCTACAACCCCGGTGCACTGTAAATCCCACTGTAAACCAACTCTCCCAAAACTCCTCGTTCTCCCTTCTCATCCCATGCATGAAAATGAATTCCCTTCTCCCTAATCCTTCTCCCTCCCTTATGCCTCCTTCACCGCCCTTCCATTTACTTCCCCCACCAAAAATCTTATCCCTTTATTAATGCCTTATCCATTCATTTATGTTTCCCTTTTACGTATTGGTTACGTTATCCCTTATGGGATACGTAACCCCATTTAACATTATTTTTCATTTTTAACCTTTAATTTAATACTTAATCACTTAATGACTCACTTAATAATGAATTATTCATTAACCCTCATATACAATATTTAATAATATCCAATTAGAATTATTATTATTGATATAAATACAATTTAGATAATTTTTAGGATTATTATTAAATTAACCATCTTAATAATTAAGGGTCATTACACACACACACACACACACACACACACACACACACACACACACACACATATATATAAGTACAAAATGGTTCCCTTGGAACATAAAAAGTCTAGTCCTGAGGCTGGTGAGCCATATCATAATAGACTACGACATTTTCTAAATGCTGAAAAAGCCGTACCCATGTCTGTGGTACACCAACAACATGTCACTACATCCCTACTGGAATATCATCTATGATGGCCATAGGTATAGAGCATGTGAGGGCCTCCATGTTCCTCCCCATGCTCTGCAATTTTCTCACCGCATCATCACTGGACTCTGCTTCGCCTCGTCCTTGACACTTGTTTCATGGAAAGTTAACTGGTCTCATTGGTGCTCTATCTACACATCCAAGGGGCATGTTTTAGTAATATGGATATTACTAAAAAGATAGATTATTTTTCCTTTTAATAAGTTAAATCCAATAAAAATTTAAAAAAATTAAATAATACAAAAGATAAAGATTACTTATATCTCCAAGTGTGAAACCAGGAGGAACAATCATATCCACATCCTGGGAACAGTCTATCCCACTATATGGATAATCATCGATGGTCAGTATTTGACAAGCCCACTAATCGAAGAAGTCATCATCAAAGGGATTAAACATTGTTCCCCTTCCTAGGCATGCTAGTAATTCGTTCCATCGTATCAAGGTTGGCCATGATTGTTGGTGTTCTTTGACAAAATCTCTCGAGTTGATACCCGATATTCCCTCAAATAAGAAAGCACAAAGAACACTTCCAAACTGCCTTTTACAATATGTTAGCTGTGTCTTCATGCAGGTGAGCATCATGGTGCTCCAATCAAACACTTTGGGCCTTAAGCATTCAATACCATATTTCATCTAAGACTGTGAAGCTATATGTAAGGATATTGATTCTACAATCTGTGTTATCATGTAGAGGATCACTTTGAGACTCAAGTTCTTGATAGGTATTCGAGTCCCTGATTTCTTGATCCCATCTTCACAATATGAGGCTATATATTGATCGACAGTGATGCCATATTCTCCTCTAGTCCTGAGGTTAACCACTTATCCTCTCCGAGATAGGCTAGTGATGAAGTAAATATCATCCACAGTGATGGTCAATGACTGACCATCAAGCATGAAAGCCTCTGCATCTAGGTGCCAATAGTCTATAAGGACATTGAGCAACCTCCTTTATTCTCGCATACCACTTGTTAGCAAAAAATTATACATTCCGCATTGGCGAAGAGCATTTGTGGCATCTGCATCGTCAACCGCAACATTGTCAACTTCCTTGTGCTCACACTCTCTCCATTGGACAAACATCTTGCAAAATGCAAGGGAGAAAAGGGATTAATCTCTTAATTTTTTCAATTCATTCCTATAATCCGCAGGTCATAATGTTGACAGTCGCAAACATTCGTGAGTTTCCTTTTCTCAACTCTCAGATATCCATGATTCATCTCAATACGAACCATGGATACACAAAGGTAGTGAGAAAAAGGGTGGGCGCCCCTCTGTTTTTCATGAAAACTCAAAAATTGAATGAATGAAATTGAAAGAGAGGTAAAAAGAGCTTACTTGGTCCACATGACATGTGTTTTCGTTTCTCCAAGCTCTCATAATCTCTGATTCAAGGTAAGAGGGTTTTGGTAAATTTTTGGCAATTTTGGGTAAAATGGTGAAAATGGTATGGTAAATGGTAAATTGTTACTATTTATGATCTTTTAAAAACCCACTTTTCCATAGTTTTGTCATTTTTCCTCATTTGAACTAATGTCAATCAAGTATTGTAGTGTTATGGTTGCCTTTTTAGGTGGTAAAACTATACATTGGGTATCTTTTGGTCCTTTTCGGTTGACTGAGTCATTTTCAAGACTTTGGGCAGGTAATGTTTTCGCATAACTGACATTTTGGAATAGGGCTTATACATCTTGCACTTTTTGCATTAACAATTGCAATCTCCACTTTGCCTTAGGGTCGATCCCATTAACGTGAGACATCAAGCCATCTTTCTGCTCAAAATTCCCTCTTGTTGATGGTAGAGCCTACCTTTCCATGGGTGTCCTATCTTAGAATTTGTTTGTATTCTGGTGCTCATGCTGCAATTTTTTTGGTAGGCTCATGAGTCCTATTTAGTCCTGACATGACTTTGTGTTGAAGCCTCATATCTTCTTCTCAATTTTTTTCTGGCCATTACTCACAAGAATCCCGAATTTTGTTGGAATTTATTCATATTCTTCAACACGTATTGTGTTCTTTACTGACATATAGAGTAGGTTCCATTCCACTTGCACGATGCATCTATATGTATTGACCACATATCTCCCATAGGATAAACCCCATTCGTTAGTGACACTACACCCTTCGAGCTTCTTAAAGGTGTCTCTTACGGTTGTTAGAGCTTACCTCTCCATGGGTGTCCTAGTTAATACCTCGCTGGCATTTTTGACACCTATGCTACAATCTTCCTATAGGCTTGAAACCCTATTTAGTCCCCCCATGTATTTGTGTTGAAGCCTCATGATTTCCTCTCAATCTCTTTCTGGCTAATTCACCAACGAGGCTTCCAAACTTTTGTTGAGTTGTAATTGCATTGCATTTTAACTGCTCGCACTTTTAGGCTTAATGTTGGCTTCAACTTTCTATTGGTGAACCATTTGCTTATGCATTCCTACCAGTTGCTATCCTTGCAATTTATTCCTTTGCGACTCAACACCTTAACCCTAGAGGAAAAATCCTCTGAGTGTCCTTATCTTGCACTTGCTTCCTTGCATTGAGCATAGGTATGTTACTTGTGCTTTGGAACTAGTATTGCTTTCCCACGACACTAGTTTCCTCCACTGTATTATAACATTCTTTTATTATTTTTCAGGCTTTAATAATATGAAAAAGACAAAAAAATTAAAAAAAAAAACCAAAAAGAAGTGGGGGGGGGGAGTGTCTATCTCTTTTGTTGGCAGTAGTCTTGTTGCCCTTGAACAAAGCACAATCTTTGAGTCAATGTCCCAATATTTTGGGTTTAGTATGGAATTAGGATAATTTTTCTCATTTTAGCATAATCTCCTACGGTTGGTTATTATTCCAACCATATGGAGCATTCATTGATACCTCATGTAACAAATGTGTATCTCAATTTATAATCCATGCTTCCTAAGCAACATAATGTGTAAGTTTCAGCTTGAGTCGGCCATTCTACATAAAGTATCCTACCTTTGAAGTTGGCCTTCCTATGTTAGTCAAGTACATCTCATCATCACAAGTATCTTTGTATCTCACTCGTGCTAGTATAGAAGGTCCTTATTGACTTCTTGTTGGTGGGTGTGATCTTATCGACTCCGACACATTACTATGAGAGTATGACCTAGAGTTTCACCCTTGGCCAATTTCCATCATTGATAGGTGACCTTGTGCTCAAAAAATGAAAAATCATCATTGGTCGCTGACTGAGCAGTTTCCCTTGTGTTTGATGTCAACAACAATCATCAAACATATGGATTCACACGGTTCCTTGGTTTCCATTTGAACCCATTAGTGGATTCCTCGTCTTTGTCATTAGTCTTCATTATTGGCTACTATTCAGAGAGTCTTCGTCGTGTGCTATCCTATCTGATGCATGCTGAAGTCGTACCTTGGTGTGGTACTTACAATCTGTTAGTCCGAGTCCTTGCAAATCTTTGGCCTTCTTCTACCCCTTGTGCTAGATGATGGAGGATGCCTTAATGCCTTCCTTCCAACAGATCTCTTGCTATCGACTTTAGCACATCCTACTCTGGGACAAGGATCTAGAGTTATTTGTGGCACCTTGAGGCTTACAGTCATCAATGGTAGGTTCCCTATCCATTGACAATGGGAAAACATCAATGTCCCCTTCTCAATAGATTCTAACATGGTACCTTGATGCCCATTATTATTATCGGTGGGTAGTATCATGTGTGTTAACGTTATACATCAATGATCGATAATCAAATGGTGTCTAACTATGTTCGAACCCAACACATCCATTCACATGGTGTAGACTTGTACCACAACAGATCATTTTGAAGACTTCAGGTGAAGTACGAGCATCACATCTTTTGTGCTCCTACCCGACATATTGTTCCACCCCTTAGATATTGGTAACTGTAGAGGATCAACTTGCTCACTCCATTGGTTCCATAAATCCTCTAATTTTTATTTTGAGACATAGCTCCACTGTGTATCCATTCATGGCTATGATCTACTTTTTACATGGATCCACTGTGTATTATTGTGGCCTTGATTGCTACTTTATATATCACATGGAACCACTGTGTATTGTTCGTGGCCATGGAAATCAGTGATAATTTCATATATGCCATGTATCCATAGTGTACTTGATTTGGCGGCCATGCTTAAATCACTCCTGAGAAGGGGTATGCCCAAATTGGGAAGAGAATACTCTTACTTGATCTCTGCTGACGATTTGTATTCTTGGATCAACTGTTCGAGAACTTTCATTGGATTTACTTCAATGCATCCTCGCCCCAAAAATTTATAATGTATTTCAGCCATCAATAGCCCTTCTGACTTCACACATTAGGGGGCATATGTTATACCACAATTTTCCACATCAATTTCATTTGTGAGATGGCTTAGTCATTTTCCCTAGCTTGCAAATGTAAATGCCATCCTTCTTCTTCAAACTCATACAAAAAACAACGTTTTTGTTGCCATTTGCGGGTCACCAATGTGAAAATCATGGATGGTCACGCCATGTCATTTTACAACTCGTGGATGCCCTCAAAAAATATGAAAAAATATAATATTCCACATTTTCGGGCGAGTTTTTCATTTGGGCTCATTCCCAAACTCCCCTGGGCCCGTAAACAACAAACTTTAACCACCTCAACCCATTGAGGATTGTATAAAGGGACCTTTGATGGAATTTATGAGGAGGACAACCTAGGTGCAAGATTATGTTGATGAACTTACAAGCTTCCCTATTTTCCTTGATCCTCTGAGTAGCATCCCCTTATTCTGGAACTTGATTTCTAGTACTCCTTCTTCTCCGTTATATGACCATAGGGTGTGTTCCTATCCATTTTGGGTAATCCGAAGAAGGGCCATCTTGCTGAGTTGATTTGAAGGACTGGTGGAGGAACCTAGGTGGTTGGCTTCGAGGCAACACGAATGGTTTGAGCCAGGTTGTAACTTCCCACTTTTACCATTTTCAATAAAAGAGTTCTCTTTCCATCCATACATGTGTAAATTTATCTCAATATGTTGATATATGTTAGTTTTCTTCATACACTTGAATATTTGCACATTATATGTATGATTTGAATTCATAACTACCTTGTAGTAACACATACTTGGTCTTCTTTTGCAGGTTGATACCAGTAGAGATTAAAAGCAAAATCAAAGGTGGAGAGCGAGGATCAACCATCAGACGTAGGATATAAGGTGTGAGGTCTCTCTCTCTCTCCTATTTATTTTATCATAGCATTGTTGTGTGAGGGTAGGTTATGTATTTTACACATGGTTTTTCTCTGCTATGACATGACCCAAGGTCACATGGGAAAAATCCCGTAACACTATGCTCATAAATAAAATAAAAAACTCACTCCCTTCTTCATGCTTCAGAGTAAGCATGGAAACAAAGGAGTGATTAGATGCAAATGTATATAGGTAGAAATCCTTTTCAAAGTCTAGACTACTCAAATATGGGGCGACAATGATGGCTAAATTGATTTTTTCAAATGCTTCTTTCTCTTGACTTTAGTTAATTGAAGGACTATACCTATTTTTATCATCCTATGTAAGGGCATAACGATTCTATCCAATTTGAAAATAGAATTCCTTACGATGTTAATCTTCCCAAAGAATGATTGCATTGAATTCTTGTTCTATGAGAGTGGGATTTGAGTGATTTCTTTGGTTGATTCTCGATCCACTTGTGTCTCTTCTTTTGAGATGACATGGCCAAGTAACTTTCCCCCTCCTATGACGAATATGGTTTTGTTAGGATCCAAAGAGATTATGTACTCTTTGTACCCATAAAAGATTTGATTTAAAAGTTGCATATGATAAAAGAGATTCTAATAAATCACGTTTTCATCCATGTATACAACCACATTTTGATTGGAAAGGCCTCTAAAAGCAATGTCCATCATGCATTGGAATGTGGCACCATCATTCATTAATCCAAAATGGAATTATTTTTCATGCACAATTGCCCTATTTGGTCTTGAAAGCGGTTTTCAATATGTCTTTGTTCAAAACAAGAACCCAATTATATTCCAAAAATGCATCAAGGTGATCTAGGAGGATCTCAGTGGCAACCCACCTTTTCCAACCAGCTCAAAACAATTTTTTGGAATTTCCGGGGCCATTTTGGGGGCCTTAATGACGCTTTTCCATGATCGGGTGCTCGACCTAACCACAAAAGTAAGTGTTGTAACTATGGGATACTACAACCAAAGTCACCTTGATGTAGGTCTCGCACTTGGGGGTGAATAAGGTCAGTCTTAGGAGGTGATCTCAGAGACCCTAGGGGAAAGGTAAGAGAAAAGGAAGGAAGATGGAAATGCCCCTAGAGGTCAGAAAACTAAATGGAAGAGGAGGGGAAGGAAGATGACTTGCAGACCAAGGAAAGCTGCCCCAAAAGTATAGTGCTTTGTCAGATGATTATACTTTCCCAAGACACAAGAGAAACAAGCATACATTGCAATATAATCAATTGGACAAGCAAGTTAAGATTTCTTTCACTAAATACAACTATTAGCAATAATGTATATCAGAAAATAAAGATATCTAAATCAACGTGGAAAGCACAAGACTAGTTAACAATGTCATCGATGAAACTAGCAATTAATTATGAATCAAGTAAAGCACTTTGAGATTGAATTAAGAAGGCTGTTATAAGGTGGACTTTTGTAGTAGTATGAATCCCTAATGTCTGTAGGAAATGATGGAGAATATCAAAGAAATCAGCCACTAGAAGTTAGAGATGATTAGCCTAAAATATACGCCCTAATTGGTAGGTTAGGTGAGTAAAGTTAGGGAGAGTTTCTAGGGTTAGTTAGTGAGATATCAGTGATTAGGGTTAGGGTTTTTTGCAACCTAATGGTTGTAGGAAACAAGTTAGTACAACAATGAGAATTTGTGGGAGAAAGGGGATTCCCTAAGGGAGGAAGAATTCCTAAGGCATCAAGATCACTATCCCAAAGAGACAACTTTAAAACTTGAAGATTTCATGTTTACCAAGGCAACACTTTATTTCTCCAATGGAATGAGTAAATGACTAGTGCCTTTAAAAAATGGGTTAATGGAGTCAAGCAAACAAGGAGTTATAGGTACTACCTCCTTGGGGGTGTAAATCCTCTTACTCCCAAGGCAAGTATCTCTAGCTAGGGTTTAGGCTAAGAGGGTGTATGCCCTTATACTTCTCTTAGGAAACCCTTGTTAAAACAATATCATATAAGCATAAAGTGATAGAGACTAAGGTGGGGGTGTATGCCCTTATACTTCCCACCTAGCTCTAGCAAATAACCTTGACTTGAAAAATAAATGATAGCAACAATGTATAAACCTTACCAATTCAAGGAAAAAGCTAAGACAAAACACCATAAAAGCTAGAGAAAATCCTTCCAAGGCTAGCACATCACTTCCATAGACCAATAATCCAAGACATATCCATAAACAAAATCACAAGAGAGACAATTATCCAAATAGAGCGAACATTTTAGTCCAAGAGCCTCTCACAATGGAGAGTTATGATGAAATGAGATCTTATGATCTCTTATTTATATAAAATGTCACTAAGATAGTTTATCCACATAATTAAGGGTAAAACACAAGACTAGGGGTCAACAACCCTAATATTTCCCCTTTTTACAAAGTAATATTAAACAATTCACTTTAATTTCAGTTTTGCACGAAGAAAATCCCTAGTTATAAGGATGTCACCCCTTTAGGGGATGTTTTGGCACAAGGAGAAGGTCGTTGGTGATGGAGGAGTGTAGAAAGGCTTCCCGAATCCACATCTCAATCATCCAAACAGCCTCCTCAATGGTCAAATCCTCAAGCCCCTCAAAACATCCTTGTGTCAATGCATGTCAACCTCAACACCAAACCCTAACCCCCTAGGTGACATCATGCCTCTAAAGGTGACATTTTTCCTCTCTTAGGTAGAATGTTTGGCATGTAGGGGCTGGGTTATGTCATCCAAGTCATATTATAGGCCTTCAAATTTTTTTCTCTCTCATCTGGCATGCAGGCTCTTGGAATCCACTTGTGGGCTTCAATCCCCATGGAAGCCCAAGCTAGGATTGTTCTTCCAAAGCTGTCCACCAACTAGGTCTTGCAAAGACAAATAAGCACATCCTCCAAAGATCTCAAGTCATAACATCATGATAAGTGAATCCAATAAATAAATGAGCCACCTAAGCATGTGCATCAAAGATTACTATGTCAAACAATTAAGTGCTCAAAGACATTATGCGATTTGTCAAGCTTGAATATGGGAGGGTTGACGAGGTGTTCTATTGGGTATATCTTGCCCTAGGTCAAGAAGTGTTTCCAAGAGATCCCTCTCTAAGCCATATAAAGTGGATGAAGCATTTAAGGTCAAGAATCAATGGGCATGGGGTTCATGACATACAAGGGGTTGTAGTGTCTCATTCATGAGTGCCTTTTTAGAGGGATACAAGGGGTTGTAGTGTCTCATTCATGAGTGCCTTTTTAGAGGGTGTATGGTACCTTCATTTGTAATGCACTTTTTCCAAGCCCATTATTTTCCGTTATTTGTTTCTTTAATAAATTTAAGGACAAGTTGAAGGTCACTTCCCTGGCGTGGTGTCCAGATAATGATAGTGTCAACCAAAAACACCTAGTGGAAATGGGAAGGCTGGCTCTTGATGAGACCCCCTTTCTCTCAGCCCTCCAACTGAGAGCCACTACCCTGGCTTGGTGACCAGATGATTGTAATCTCATACCACTAGATATACATGGACATATTAGGTCGGCTCATGACGAGACCTCCTATCCTCCAACTAACCTTTTAAGCATTCTTAATCATATTTCTTGCGAGTCCCCCTTTTCTCAAAGATAAGTGTTTCATTTCTTTCTTGAGTGATCCCTTTGCTTTCTTGGGTGATCCCTAGGAGAAGCATATAGAAGGTTCATACATAGGATTGTATCTTTTACCCAACATCAATCCCTCTGGGACTTCAACCCCTTCTTTCCATAGAATGAGGGACAACCCCTTCTTGGGTCAATACACCCTAAAATCCTAAGAGATAAGGAAATGGGGGCGAATAGTGATGGAAAGTGGTAAGTATGGTCGAGAACAATATGATGGCTCTTCAAGGGAGTTGCTAGCAACAAAACCATCCCCAAGGAAGACCACTTAGTAGGGAACAATGTCAACCACCAAGGTGAAGCAAGGAAAAAGGCATAATGTCCAAGCATATATCATGCAATTTAAAGTAGTCTAAGATACAACATACTTAAATGCCTCAAATATTGAAATGATTCTCACCATAATACTGAATTGTACCTCATGGAGCAAGGCCCACTGCCTTCTAGAAGCCAATTGGTGTTGTGGATTCCATCTGAAAATCTACGACCTCTGTGGTGGTGAGAAGGGTCTCTATATGTGCAAAAGGATACTACTAGTCATGTAGTCTCTCGACACCTTATATCTACAAACTTAGGGCCTTGAGAGATAAACTCCTTAGTTATCCACAAAATGGGGATAACATCTTGCTCCTACTTGGGGACATGTGCTTGTCGTAGAGTGCATGAGAACCGCAACATCTCCTGGTAGACCTGTGCCTGCTAAAACTTAGAAAAAGGGATCAAAGCATCTAGGATGGTGCTATCACCCTTTATCCATATATATATATAATCCAAAAGAAAACTTAATATAGAAAATAAAAATTTTGACATTTTTTTTTTAAGTTTCTAAACTAAGCATGAAATCAATATGTAAGTAGATCAAAATTAAAATGAAATGAATCTAAATTAATACGAGAAATCAAGATGCAAATGTAGGGAATCCAAAATGACTTACCTACTTACTTGGGGCCTTGGGGCCCTGAAGATCACGTGATGGATGATGTTAGGTGAAGTCACACAACCAGTGAAATCAATTTATCATCCCATCAAAGTATCTCTCCCTATGCTTAATCATATAATACATCAAAGATTAGTCAAGCACATAATAATCATGGGTATAAACACACATATAATCTATCATGAAATAAAACCCATGGAGATGGGTGGGAGGGAGGAAGTCTTGCTGGAAATAATACTGACTACTGCAATCATGCAAGTAATCCTGCCTGAAGTGACAACCACAAGCTTGATCATTCCATCTCTAAAGACTGGTATCATATGTAGATGATGACTCATCTTCATCTTCGCTTAGAAAATCACTGCTTCTTGAAGGATGAGACAGTATGAGAAATCCCAAAGAAACCTGTTGGTTTCACACAAAAGGGGAAATAAGGTAAGGGACAACCTCTCATCTAAAGAAAAAATCCTTCCTTGGCCTTAGAAAACGTTTCTTCTTTGTATGAAAATCTTCACCCAAAATCTCAACATGAAAGTATTTCCATTTGGTAGTGCGGTCCTTGGACTACTTTGGCCTAGCCATGACCTGATATCTATCATAATATGAGCATAATGAATGAAAATCCTCATGGAAAAATTCTGCATCCTCAAAAGGGTATGTATCAAGGGATCATTGAAGATCATCCTGAGTATGCCGCAACAAGTCATCCTCGAAGGGGCAGAAAAAATATGTAACTATATCATCACTAGGCTTCCAAATATCTTAATCATACATGCATGAAGACCAATACTTTGAAAATGACACCCCTTCTTCTTGAGAGCTACCCGCAATGTCATAAATGGGGTCTCTATAAAAATTGAGACAAATAAGATCCCATCTGTGTCTGCCAGTCCGTATGAAAGTGTCTATAGGGTCATCAACCATATCGAAGGGTACTTTTATAAGACCATCAATATGACTGAAAATGATCATCGTTTCATCTTCATGTGTAGGAGGACTAGAGACATGGACGTCTTCAACTAGATTTCAAATTCTCCATCATCCAGACTGATCGCTTCTTCAACATTATGTGTAGGAGGAAAACAAGGTTAGACAACCTCGCCTTTATCAAGAGGGATCAAAGATAGCGGTGCCTCAATATGTTGCACTTTATCATAATTCTTCTTTATTCTTATGGACACACCACTCCATCGCCTCTTCATCACAAGAGGCTTGATCCTTAGTGCATAGTTCTTTTCTTGCTTTTCTTCAACGAGATCTGTCATATCCAAGGTTTCCTCTGACACTTCTTCACTTTCAAGGTCATGGAATAAAGTATCATCAAGGTATTTGAAAGGGTCACAACTCATCGTGTTCTCTTCTTGATGACTTTCTTTAGATGTCTGTTCTTCAAACACTTCTTCATCGTCAAGGGCAGGAAATAACTCTCTTATGTGATTCATCATTTCTTTAGAAACTTTATTAGTAGCATTCTTCTTTTTCATCCGTAATAAGGCCATCGTTGAGTCACAATAAGTTTTGGATGAGGGTTCATCCCATGGTGCCATAATTCCATTGACTGAAAAGACATTGTTATTGCATAATTTGTACTTGCCCAAAAGCCAAAGGAAAGTGAACAATAAATTGGCGTAACAAGAGGTTTTCCTATCACTGTCACCTAAACAAGACACCTCTTTCTCTTTAGGGTAGAATCCTAGGGGAGATTTCCCTGGTGGCCTGGGGGTTTGAGAAGGCTAAGGTAAAAGTATTAGGAAAGTCACACCCCTCTCACAGGTCACTCTAATAAAAAAGTCCCAAATTTTTTAATAAGATGAAGCAAAGTAATATTTGAATGTACCTGCCCAGAACAAGACAATAAGAAAAATGGTATTTGCAAGTACCATATGATGTTAGTGCTTCATAAAACCATAGACTTTGATAAAAATCACAAGCTGATATAAAATCTGAAGCAACATAAGTATTTATAATATCAATGTATATATAGCAATAGCTTCACAATTATGCCTCAATAAAGCTTCAATAATGACCAAAAATGATAACATAAACTTGGCAAAATGCTAGTATTTGTCAGAACTAATGAAGGCAATGAAAAATCATCTTTAAAACTTGCTTTCAAGATGATTTTGTTGATGTTATAGATGGCTGTAGAAATCTTTTGCAACAACAACAGAGTAGTTAGTAGGTTAGTCTAATTTGAAGTTAGAAATAGTTAGTATAGGTCTTAGAGTAGATGGTTTAAGAGTTGTCTCAATCAATCAATCACTTGTAAGGTGTTGTTCCAGAGTCTGTACTTTAAAAATTACAGTGTCTATGCATCCGAAAGTTAGTAAGATGTAAAAAAGGAGGAGGGTATACCTTCGGGAAAGGAAGCTAGGGTTGATTTCTAGGTTGTCACTGTCTGGCTTCCAACTGTTCCTAGATGTTTATATCCATTTCAATTGCAGCCCATGAATGTTCAAGCTCTGCCTGGGTGTTAGCCATTTTAAGTATGGTGTCAAAGAGATTTAAAGCGATATGGATTTGATCTATCAAGCTGGGTTCAATATTAGGTTGTCTTACAACAAGGACAGTCATAGAGGAAAAAAAAAACTTAAAGAAATCCAGAAGTTTTTATGCTGTATCAATTTGATTTTATAAAAGAGAACTTTAGAAATCAATATTAAAAGCAAATTGCAAACCAAAGGCCTTTTTCTGTAACTGCGTTATATTTGAAATAAATGGTGTATGAATTATGGGAAAAACATTAAGCTGTCTATAGAATAAGATTCTTATCGAGAAAGAATCTTACTCTGTAAACATAAGAAGAAAATAAGATAAGAAATGGTTCGACGAAGCATAAAATATGCAACCTAAAGATTTACAGGTCTTGTACCTACTATTAGCCGATACAGAGGAAAAACTGTAAAAAATAGATAGCTAAACATTAATCACTGCAGTAGAAGTTTTACTAAATTGCAATGTGACATTCATCAAATATATATAAGTGAAATAAGAATGAATATGAAATAACAGAGAGAACAAACTCATAACACAGTAGTGACGTAATTAGGAATCTCTGGATTGCTTTGTATTAATTCTCGAGAAGAGACAATCTCTATTACAATTAATCAAAAAGGTCCAACTTTTTTTCTTTCTTCAAAATGTATATTTATACAAATTTTTATGCGTTGGAATCTCAATAGTTCCAGAGGTTTTCGGTTACAATCAAAGGAGTTGAAATGTTTCATTTCTTTATCTCTGTTCTCATCTGGTACCCGAAACCTGCCTCTTCGCATGCTCCTTGCAAATAACGCACTTCTCCACTAGCTGTGATATCAACTTAGATGGCTCTGCTTGATTATTTGCCTAAAACATATAGCAGTCTTTCATCAATAGCGACAACTTTCCTTCCACCTGTTGATATTTGGCATTGATAGAGCATAACATTATACTCGGTTTAATTAACCATTTGTCTATTTGCACTATGTCTGTTTGAGTTATTTGTGATATTTCGGCTAATTCTCTTTCTTCATTTTCCTTGATATTTAGCATATATTTAGCTGTATTGATCTGACCCAATATCTCCATGCCACTTTCACCATCGGAACCCAAACAAATCTCACTTAACAAACCGGAAATTTCTTCGCAAGATTTCCTTAGCTTCATAGCTTGTTGTTTGCCTTCAGATATATTTCGCTCCCATTCTTTCAACAAGATATTACCCCTGGTCTGCTCTGCGATGGAAAAACTAGAACTACTGCTTGTTTCCCTTCTCGTTGTGGCTATAATAGCCTCCTGGAATGCCACCCGAGCTGCTCTGGCATCCCTTTCTTTAAGAGAGAGGTTTTCCAATACCTGATCAATGAGTTGGAAGCCGCTTTGAATTGTTTCTACTTTAACAAGCAGACCTTGCTGCGCCGCCGATAACCTTTTTCTAATCTCTATTGCCTGGGATTGAAATATCCCGATATCGATTACCTGGCTTTCGGTGAATTCTAGTTTGGCCCAAAGCTGGTCTATCAATTCTCCTTGCTGGCTTATCTGAGTCTGACTCATTTGAACCTTCAACTGTGTCTGTTCGAGATCGACTTTAAGCCACTCAATTTCTTTTTGATCTTCCATTCTTGCTTGCTCTAAAGTTGCACTTCCCTGATCTTTAGCAACAACCTCTGTTGTAGCAAGTTTAGCCTCTAGTGTCTTGATCAAATGATTTTTTCATTTTAGTTGATCTTTTAGGGTCCCGACTGAATACTGGTTCACCATAGCGAAAGCACCCAATGTTCCTGCTATTTGCGTCGCGAATTCTAATTTCTTCATATTTCTCCCATCAGTTAAAATTTTAAATTTCTTAGAGACAGTACCTGCCTCTTGGTAGAGTTCTTGACTAAAAACCACTTTCCTCTTCTTATCGAAGAAGAATTCATTTGGAGGTAGCTCTTCTACTGATATAGGTGTCAATTTTTCACCCAAAATCCAACCTGCGTCCGTGATTTCCTTTGCAGACTGTAGGGGGGTAATGGAGGTGATGGGATTGCCGACCTATTTAGAAGATTTCCCGGAAGTAATGACTGAAGTTAGCTCACTTGGAGGACCAGAAGCCTCGACTTCCTGTTTCGGGCCCCAAACTTGCTCTTCTTTATCCTGTTGTTTTTCTTGGCCGGGTGCTGAACCTTTAGAGCTCCGGCTTCTGTTTGCTGCTCCTCTACTATCGTCGGATTTTCACCCTGTAATACTGGAGGAAGGAAACTCTGCTTATGCTCTTGGAATCTGACAACATTGGCCCTCTCTTCAGGCGACAGGGCTTGTATTTGAGCCAAAACCTCGTCATAATATTTCGCGCCTTGGAAAATATCATCATGAGGCAAATTCTCGTGCTCAAATATTTTAAGGCCATAGCTGGCCAAATGATTACTCACGACCCTGTGTGGATCATTTTTCTTGAATTCAAGGTGAACCAACTTTATATCTTCTAGGGCTGCTGCCTCGACCTTTTCATGCCCGAAGTCTAATAATGAATATAGGTTTAAATGAACAGGAAAATGTGACCATACCTTTTTTGAAAACCCTTTCAGTTCTTTACTTATACCGCTGATTATGGTTTGCCTGGCGATCTCGCGACAAGCCAACCTGTCGGGTATAAGTAAGGGTAAAGCATGAGGAGGGATGGAAGTGCCGAAAACCCTGATGTATGAAAATTCTTTCTCCACGTACCAATCAGCCACTCTGCTTAAATTTTCCGTGATGCTATCCTATATCCTGGGTGGCGGATTACCGAAGATGGCAACATGCATCAGTACCATTACCCAGTTGAAGATTTCATATACGAAATTCGAAGCCTTGTCCTCCCAAAGATTAGAATGGTATACATGGATTGGCTCAGCATCCGATGGAACCCAACTCCAATTCATCAAGGGAAAAGGCGTCATGGAACATACTGCATCGATGAGATATGTGGACATAAAAAATTAAGCAGCTTTCCTGCTCTCTTTCTGCATCCTATATTCTGTAATCCGACTGGTCAGGCTATCTGATAACATTTTGGCCCAGTCGAAAGAAGAGCCTTCTGCTACTGAGTATATCAAGGGCACCCATGGGAGGAAAAAATGCGTGTCTTCCCTCCCGTACAATCTACAGGTCATCATCGCTACGTATTTGAACTGTGGTTCCAAAGAAGATATGGAATATATCTTATTGCTATATGCCCTGAACTTCGCTGGGTGTGAGACCCAATCCTTGATCAAATCAGATAAGCTTTTCGCGTATTTCTCGCATTCCTTCTGTTTAAAACCCTCTAGAAACTCTGCATTGTATGTGAAGTCTGACGTGGGTGGTAACTTGTACATCGACTGTAAGTTTTCTGGTATAATGGTCCCAACAATGACCTTTTGCTCGTTGATGATGGTTCTGGTAGGGATGTCTACATGATCTAGCGCCCATCGGATCATTTCATAGTAAGGTAGAAGGTGTGGCCTGGCTGCTACTTTGTGCATCTCTGCCTAGACAATGATCTTGTATTTGGTAGTCATGTCATCTTTCTCATTGTCACTGGAATCGTCCGAACAGTTCACCACATTTGATTGCAAAACCTTTGAGACGTATGACTAGGTTCGCACGAAATCAACGCTCCAAGGTGAAGTATCCGAAACATTATCAAAACCTTGTCCTGAAACCTCAACGCTTGCCTTGGATGATTTTCGCGGGGCCATGACAGGGGATTGTAACTTAGCTCTTCTGTAATAAAAATGCGTATACATATAGAAGTTAGCTTACTGAGAAAAACTTCTCTGTGCGGGATAGAAATGAACTTTATGAATAAAATAGGAAGCAAAATATCTATATCTTCGAACACTTAACATATCGATGTCCTTACGAACAGAACGATCCAATCATATTTAGATAGAGATTTTGGCAATAAAAACCATATCCTTACTTTGCCGTTTCGCCTTATTTCCAACTGATGCCATAAAATTCGACAGTTCGTGGCACAAGTTGGTGCAAGGAACATTTGAAATTACCTCGTAAACTGTGCATTATTATCATTTGCATTAAACATTGATTATGTTGGCTTGGCTTCCTTAATTAGGATTTAAATCAACATTTCGACGTTCGCTGTATTGGGACTTTTAACTCTAACCTTTCGAGCCTCTAAAACCCGAGACTGCGATGATTAGATTTAATTAAGGAAGGACGTAACTAAGATTAAGTGTTTTAATTAATTATGCTTTCATTTATATCGCGACTTCGTGGCTCGGGACTTCGAAGGTAAAGTTTTCGGGAGGAATGTAAGCCGAGTCGCAAAATCCTGAGAAACTTAATCATGGTAAAAAATAATCAACCCTAACTCTAACTTGGGTTACTTAGGTAAAAGTTTTGTGGCTTTGTGTTTCAGATTTTTAGCGGTAATGTTTTAGGAGAGAGTGAAAGCCGAGACGCGAAATCCCGACAGCACTTGACTGGGGTTTACATGGTCTCACTCATAGCTTTCACCTGAGGTAAGCTTTTAAAACTCTTCGCGACTTCGCACATCGGGGTTTGTAAATATTGTGACTTGTAACTCACGAAGAGAGATATTCCAAGGTACAAAAAGCAACAACCTCCATTTAACGATAAAAAGTGGCAACTTAAAAAACATCACATCCCCCGCTATTTCGCATGATGAGACTACTGAGATTTTTAGTAGGTGAATGTCACGAAGCAAAAAAGAACTTAAGAATCGACATTTGACTTTTAAAATAGATTTGAACCAAATGAAAAAGGCGGCTCCAACATAAGGTATGAACCGATGCCTTTTAGGGTAAATGGAGTCAATATTGCAGTGAAAATTATTTAGAGGAAAACACAAATGATAATAGGTGATCTAAAGGAAGAGGGTGTATGGTTGAAGTGTTAGTAATGTAAGGCCTCAATCATCCAAAGCCCTAGAAGGAAAAATTGCTAGGAAGTAGGTAACCCTAGGCCCTAACGATTTTCCTTCTTCTTCAGGTCAAGCTTGAAGTAAAAGTATGAAATATTAATGAAGCAATAGTACTAGAGTGCTAGTAAGGTAGGGCTCTAGTATATCCTTTAGGAGAGGTGTCTTATAAAAAAATCAAGTAGCTGAAGAGTTATTAAGAAAAGGACAATAACATGTGCTTTTCTCCTAGGGTTTCACACTAGCAATTTCATAATCTTATAAATGAACAAGTAAATACACCATAACCATTCAAAATAAAGAAGGATTGCATATTTCTACTTACTTCACCTAGAATAATCTAGTCACAATCTGTAGTTGAAGACTTTCCACCATGAAAACGCAAAAATACACCAAGATAAGCTCCCTCCAAGAGTTGCACACCACTTAGTTCAGCCAATAAGTCTTAAAAGAGGTCGAATTTCAGACCTCACACTTGTGTGTGTGAAAGATGATCCAAATATGTAAGAGATTTTTCTCTTATTTTTACAATACAAGTGACCTTTAATTACATTTTAGGTAAAAAAAGGCCGACATGGCCAATTTACATCAAAAATCCAGTTTTACATAAAATTGACAATTAAAACCCTAATTTTATCTTTTAGGAATGACGTCATGCCCCTCCTAGGGTGATGTTGGGCTCCCTCTTGGAATGCTAGGCCTCCAAAGTGAAACGTTGGGGCTCAAAATCCCTCAAGAACTACACACGTGCGAACCAAGCCGTCCTCATGCCTAACACCCCAAATGGATGATGTCAAGGCTCATAATGATGATGGTAGGGGCCTTCAAGGGCCAAATCATGGTGGGAGGGAAAGGACCCCTGGGTCGAGGCCTGGAAAAGTGCCTCTGGTGGAATGTCCTCCCTTTTCTATGGTGCAAGCCTCCGATATCCCTCTGCTCTTGGCTGGGGTCTCAACATCCATCTGGTGGGATTTTTAGCCCCATAGAGGTCCGAGCTAATCATCTCCCCATATGTACCTTTTCGTCAGACATGGTCCCGACATCAACAACAAGTACGCCATCCATGGGATCATAAGTCACAGGGATCATAGCAATGTCAATCACATCTAATAATCAAGTTACCCAAACATGTGCATCAAACCCCCCTTTACCCAGACAAATGCTCAAAGACGTTATGCCATTTAACAAGCCAAGTTTGGAGAGGGTCTCAGTATGTCCTATTGGGATAATCCTCCTTAGGTGTGGGGTGTTTCTAGGTGAAGACCAATCTAGTTCATGTAAATGCATGAGATGGTCTAGAGGATGTTTGGGAAAGGGGTGCAGTGATAACATGGAAATGTAGGTTTCACCTGTGGGTACCTCTGTAAAGGGTGAGATGCACCTTGTCATGGATGCAACTATTTCCTATCCAATTCAATGCCTTTTTACTCTTTGTATTTATTTCTTTTTCTTTCAAGAGAATAACTAGAGGGCACTACCTTGGTGTGGTGACCAGTGGTGACAACATTACCCACAAGCATTTCATGCAGATAAGAAGGTTGGCTCGTGATGAGACCCCCTTTCTCTTGGCTATGCCACCAACAGCCACTACCCTGGCATGGTGAATAGATGAATATTAGTTTCATACCGCTAGATGCCCATGGACCTAATAGGCTGGCTCATGATGAGAGCCCCTATCTACCAACTAGGTCTTGAGTTTTATTGTATGGGTCCCCTCCTTTTCTTGCTGAGAAGCCTTTTATTACTTTCTCGAGGATCCCTGGGTGAAGCATATCAAGGTTTGATCTTGGATTTTAACTTTTTCTAGCTACTTTTACCCTCTGGGCTTTTAGCCCCTTCTTCCCACAAGGCAAGGTACAACCCTTACTAGCTTGGCAAACCCAATGCCTGAACCAATGTAGGGGATAGATGAGAGGGAAAATGATGAAAAGTGATAAATATGGAAGGAATGGACGATGAAATTTCATAGACCCACCCAGTGGCAACTCATCCCTAAGGGAAACAACTTACTAGGGAACTCTGTCATCCCCTCGAGGTAAGGAACAAGTTAAAAGGCACAATTTCAAAGAAAACCTCTGGAAACATAAGAGAATTCAATGCACATACTCAAATGTTTTGAGAATCAAAGTGACACATACCATGATACCCAGACACATTACCTCATGGAGCAAGACCCACTTCTACTTCAGAACTAGGTCAGTGGGATGTGTTATCACTGTAAATTTTTTCATATGGACTCCAAGTCTTAGGATTTAGCAGGAGGCTAAATCAATATAGAAGAGTGATAGATTAACAAACGGGGTCACATCTAGCAGACGGGGCTAAATCTAGTGGATATGAGAAATCGATGGGATCCGACTGATCGTGGAACATGGGCGCTGTTGATCAACAATCGTAGGACATATCGGGCAGAGAAATAGCATGCCGGTTAATCTCTTGGAGGCGGGCCCATAAAAATACCACGGTTTCGTTTCGAGGGCACGCGATGCCACCAGGTACATATCGGGGGGGAAAGCAAGTAAGCTTGAAACCACCCAAGCCCACCCCGATGTCACGTGTCAGAAAATTATTAGATATGTCAAATCCAAGGATCGCGTGTGGAAAAGGAAAGTTGATGGCCTGTCAAATTACCTTGTGACACTTGTTTGGGTAATTTTCGTCCGTGCAATGTTGGGTGAGCGTCGCCACAAAACTGATTCAAAATCCCATCATTTGAAATTGACAGTAAAATGTGGTAAGTCGTTATCCCTGCAAGGATGTTCGTCAGTACCCCATTATTGGAACTCAATGACGATTGTCACTCAAATCATGGGTGAAGGTACATTTTTTTGGGAGATTGACGTTTTATTTCAAAATGGGGTAACCGAAAAACAAATCATTTGTCTAATTCTTGCACAGTTAAGAGAGATAATATTGTGATTCCAGAAAAAACAGGGGGAATGGAGAAGTCAGATCCAACAACCTTCAGCGAACCGAGATATTCAAATAATTTGGCAAAATTATCAATGAAGAAGAAAAAAAATCTTGCCGCCCTAATACTGGCAACAAAATTTCACACGAAGCCTGCAAATGAACTAGGAGCAGGTGAAGAGGTCAGACTAAATCCTATCATGAAGGATTTAATTATGAATGAATATGTAGACATCTCCTACATGTAAGCTGTCAAGGGTAAAAGGAGCAAGCGATGAAAGACATAGGTTAAGGCTGAAGTGGTTGAAAGTGTTGGAGAAAACTAGCCTGCTTGGCTTGACACTTTAAAGGAAGAAATTGCTAATCTGAAATAGATTTCAAGCTAAGTTAAGTATGTTTTAGATAATTTTGTAATGATACAGACAAGTGGAATTTGGGGTAAAATCTCGAATATGTCCGTTTTTTATTATAACGTCCCCTAGAAAATAGGATTACAACTGTTGTATGTTACTCCTTCTTTGTAACTGATGTCTATCTTTGGAATTTTGGGGAAAATGATTCGTTTTGAATCCCGGATGTAATTTAGCTATATATACTATTACAAAGATAAATGAATGGTTGGACTTACCAAGGAGGGGCCTTCCCTCATAGTAGTAGAACTTTGTAGTTTTTTATGAAATTTTAATATAAGCAAAAAAGGTTTTTCTGAGACAACCGAGATTCATCATGATTTTGATGTTCAGTGTGTCTTCTTGTGTTTCATTATTCATGAATGTGTGTTTTCTGCTAGTAATGATCTTTGAGTAATAAAAGGAATTCATTTTTGCTGGTGCTCCTTCTCACATCGATTATACTTGTTATGTATTTTTGGTTACTGGTTCGGACTCCACTCGTTATCAGTGTTATGTTTGTAGTAGCCAGCCCTCATGTTTTTTCTTCTAATACTTCACCAAGAGATTCACCTTCTATTAGACGCCTCTTGCTGATAGCAATTTTTCCTCTCCTCTCCTCTACCACCTCATATTACTTATATGGCTGAACATCATACCCATTTTTCCTCTGTTCCCTCTGGAAATACATAGCTTATAACTCTTTATACTTTTTAGGAACGGACCCCATTGCCCAATGGCCCTGCTCTTCTGTTTTGTCCTACCACTTTCAAACTCTACACCATGGTAGAATCTGACCTCTGTGCATGCGTTGACAAATCCTTTGAGTATCCCAAATAGTTGTATATCCGAGAGAGCCCTCTCTGGTTGGAAAGGTCATAATCCAACCTAAAGTCGGTTGAAACAATTGCCTCTGTCGTTTGTTCTATCAGCCAAACGAATTTACAGGGTGCTAATATTCTGGCACCATTGCCGGGGACGAAATTGAAAAATTTTCCCTGGAAAAGAACAACATAGTCAATTTCTAAGGTCTGAGAGCAACAAACACTTAGACACATATTGGCTGTATTCCTACTCTGGTGACTCCACACATTGGATGTAGACACATATTGGCTGTATTCCACTGGTAAAAGAATCCAGAAAGTTAAATTTTCCCTGGCGACTCCACTGCCCAAGACTCAGTAGGCTGAAGATGTTATTGGCGACTCCACTCAAGATTCAAATGCGATTCAGAGACTCCACTGGAATATGAGACCCCTTGACAAAGGTATGGAAGGATATCATGGGAAAAGACAAGTACTTGAAGTTGTGTTTTTTGCAGGACATTATCTTTTTTGTTGTCAATTACCTCTGGTCCTTTTCTGAACATGCTAAACAAATTTTTATTTACCTACTGCATTCAAATGACGATCATGATAATCTTGAAATTGTACATCCTCCTCTTAAAGTCATACATATATCTCCTCATTTTATCACTGATTTTGATCAAAATCTCCCATCTGAGCCATGTGATAACCATGACCAAGTTGATTGGCTTCATGAAACCAAGGCTGATATTTCACCTCCTGTACTTGATCCAATACCTTCCAAGAGTCAACACAGATACAAACCATTAAAATTACCTCACATCCTTCATAATTTTCCTCCAAATCCCTATGAGTACCTACCTGTGTTTGATGGGGAACATGGTGCCATCACAACTGAAAAACACATCCAAGGGTTTGAGCATTTTATATATTTGTTTGAGAATGACCATGATGATGTTTGTATGAGGGATTTCTCTCAATATTTGAAAGGAGATACCAAAGAATGGTTTAAACATTTTCAACCAGAGACAATTAGCTCATGGGAATAATTGAAGAGTGTTTTTTCGAAGTTTTGGGGTAAGAAGAAATCTCTGGACCTACAACTTACATAATTCTATGCCTTGAAATGAAACCATTTCCACATTCAGTAGAAGGTTTTCCAATATTTATTATGATTTGCCCAAATAAATTCAGCCCACTGAAGCTGATGCCATGCTTCTGTATGCCACTACTCTTCACCCAGATTTGTCTTTCCTCATGATGGAAAGAATACCTGAGACCTTGCAACAAATGTTTAATGATGCTCAGGAAATTCAACACAATATCCTAGAATCTGAACAGATTCGAAATGAAGGGTTGGGTTCTCTAGGACATGAGAATGGATATGAACAGAAAACAATTGACTGGAATCTGGAACATAAAATTGATAACATCATAGGTCCTATTGAAACTTTGAATGCTAATGATTTTGCAGAAGATTATATTCCACTTGTTAAAAAGGAAAGCACTTATGTGGTTTCTGATCCACCCCATGATAAACATGAAGTTGATTGTTTCATATATTCATTTGTGGATAGTCAAGAAGATGAGTGTGCAAATCAGTCTGTTGAAGAGCAAGTTGATGCTCCAAGTTTTTTCTTGCTAGATGACATTGCAGATGTTGCTGATTTGCCTATATATGATGAATATGATGATGAAAATGAGGTTGATTTCTTAGAACAACCAACTTCTCCCCCTGGAAATGTTCCTTTTCAGCAGTGTAGTGAGATCCATCAACTTACATATCACAGTTGCAAAGAAGAAAGTTTTGAACTAGATAAAGGAAATTCTTTACCTCTATGATTTTCTTCATTTAAATTGTTGAAAGAAAATTCTAAGATCATCATTGAGGCAAAGGAATGCGTGTTGGTTCCAAATCACACTGATTCATTGGAACAAATTGACAAGAAATTACAACCATTGGTCGAAGACGAATATGAAAATGAGTGTGTTCAACAATCCAAAGAAATGGAAAAATGTGCATGTGACAAAAATGAAGGAAATGAAGAAATTTCTAAATCAGAAGTAAGAACCTTGACATTATTTTTTTCTTCTTTCAAAGTGCTCAAATGAAATGCCAATAATGTTTCAGATAAAAAACCCTCCAGGTATGATGTTAAATTTGAAGAGAGCAGTAGACTTGCAAATGAAAGATATCTCCCATTATGTTTTTCTTCCTTTGAATGGTTAAAAACAAATCATGAGAAAATAGAGAAATTTGATCAAGGGATTGTTGTCAAAAGTCATTTTCCTTCTTCTAAACTTGATGAAGATATTCAACAAGATTCCCAGCAAGACAAAGTGTTTCAAATTTGTCTTTCTTCCCCTGTGAATGATGTGGTTGTTCAAATTCTAAGTGGCCTAGACATGGATGAGGATTCTAAAACTACATCTATAGAGACTTCAAACAGTGAATGAACAACTAACATAAAGTTTCAGAAAAACAACAAAAGAATGTATGCCACTTTTGAATTAGAAATACAGAAAGATAATAAAGAGGCAGTTATTTTGCTTGATTCACTTGAAAATCATGGTTTTGAGAAAGCATCCATGAGAACTTTGGAATGTGAAATAGTTCATGCTATTAGATTTCCACATGTGCAAGAATATTATGAACAGGAAATTATTCCCCTTCATTCATTTGTAAGCCAAAATGACAGTCCTCAAGCAAATTTCCATAAGGTTAATAAAACCAAACCAGAATTGTTTGATGCACAAGAGGATAGTCTTGATACACATAATTTGGTTGTCGTATCTGGAGATTTTCAAGGATGTATGAATGTTTTTGTTGATATGCATGAAAGAGTAGACAAACCTATTGCTGCCATTTCATTTGAAAATGTTCTTAGAACAAAATAAATAGAGCAAGAACAACAAACACTTAAGAAAGAGGCCCGTCTTTCTGTTTTTATTCATCAAGAAGAAATGATTTTTCATGGTTTCCATGATCCTGTGGCATGTTATATGGAAAATTATAAGAGTCAAAATTTAAGGCTTAGGATGGATTGTAAGCTCAGAGATGAAGATAATGACAAATCAACACTAGTATTAGATATGGATTTTTTACACTAGAGGTCTCTTTTCAACCAGTGCTGTCTTCTGAATCAAGAGGTTGTTACTACCAGCAGTCTTAGCAGATTTATCAGCCTCTTGATAGAAATTGACAGGGTAAATCACATGAAAACAAGAATGCAATGAAAAAAGTGAAACATGGTTTTGGTCTTATGCATGTGTTGGAAGATCCATTTGCAGTTTTGCTAGAAAAAATAAATAGTCCCAATATTTTTTAAATCCTAAGATTCACATTCAAATATAACTTCTCGGATGGGTTATCATTGAACAAGCTTTGGAGCAAGCATGTGCAAAGAAACCTAGCATTAGATAAAATGCTTGCATGGTTGCATTGGCATTATGATTCCATTTGATTGGAAGCTGATTTCAACAATTAGTGTAGGTAGCCGCAAATAAGCTCGTGGATCGGGCATTTTCTAGTTTGGGTCTCCAAATAAAGTATTCAATTAGATTTTAGCAGTATATCCAACATTCAGTCTCTAGTTCAGGGTATTATATGCATCTGTTGTAAGAGAAGCCCCAATGGATAAGGCACAAGGTCTACTATTCTTTGCTACCTCACAAGGAGCATAACATCCCAAGTTGGAGCCTATGTTATCACTGTAATTTTTTTCATATGGACTCCAAGTCTCGGGATTTAGCAGGAGGCTAAATGAGTATAGAGGAGCGATAGATTAGCAGACGATGTCACATCTAGCGGACGTGGTTAAATCTAGCGGAGATGCGAAATAGATGGGATCCGATGGGTCGTGAACCGTGGGCGTTGTCGATCGATGGTCATAGGACATATCAGGCAGAGAAATAGCGATTCGGTTAATCTCTTGGAGGTGGGCTCATAAGAATACCATGGTTTCGATTCGAGGGCATGTGGTGCCACCAGATACATATCGGGGGGAAAAGCAGGTAAGATTGAAACCACCCAAGCCCACCCCGATGTCACGTGTCATAAAATTATTAGATATGTCAAATCCAAGGATCGCATGTGGAAAAGGAAAGTTGACGGCCCGTCAAATCACCTTGGGACACTTGTTTGGGTACTTTTCGTCCGTGCAATGCCGGGTGAGTGCCACCACAAAACTGATTCGAAAGCCCATCATTTGAAATCAACATCCAAAAATGGTAAGTCGTTATCCCTACAAGGATGTTTGTCAGTAGCCCATGATTGGCACTCAATGATGATTGTCACTGAAAGCATGGGTGAAGGTACTCTGTTTTGGGAGATTGACATTTTATTTCAAAACGGGGTAACCGAAAAACAAATTATTGGTCTAATTATTGCATAGTTAAGAGAGATAAGCTCATGCTTCCAGAAAAAATAGGGGAAATGGAGAAGACATGTCCAAGAGCCTTCAATGAACCAGGATATTTAATTAATCTGGAAAAATTATCAATGAAGAATAAAGAAAAGCTTGTTGTTCGAATACTAGTAAAAAAATTTCACACGAAGCCTGTAGATGAACCAAGAGCAGGTGAGGAGGTTAGACTAAATCCTATCATGAAGGATTTAATCATTAATGGATATGCAGATGGGTCCTACATGCAAGCTGGCAAGGGTAAAAGGAGAAAGCGACGAAAGACAAAGGTTAAGGCTAATGTGGTTGAAAGCGTTGGAGAAAACCAACCTGCTTAACTTGACACTTTAAAGGAATAAATTGCTAATCTAAAATAGATTTCAAGCTAAATTAAGTATGTTTCAGAGAATTTTGTAATGATACAGACAAGTGGCATTCGGGGTAAAACTCAAATATGTTAGTTTTTTATTATAACGTCCCCTAGAAAATAGGAGTACAACTGTTGTACATTACTCCTTCTTTGTAACCGATGTCTATGTTTGGAATTTTGGGGAAAATGATTTGTTTTGAATCCTGGATGTAATTTAGCTATATATATTATTACACAGATAAATGAATGCTTGAACATACCAGGGAGGGGCCTGCCCTCATAGCAGGAGAACTTTGTAGTTTTTTATGAAATTTTAATATAAGCAGAAAAGGTTTTTCTGAGACAGGCGAGATTCATTACGGTTTTGATGTTCAATGTGTCTTCTTGTGTTTCATTATTCACGAATGTGTGTTTTCTGCTAGTAATGATCTTTGAGTAATATAAGGAATTACTTACCTCTACTTACCTGTTGGTTGAATGATAGGTGTAGTCAAATAGCCAGCGAAACCATCCTAGCAATGTCTCATAATACCTGTCTCTGTGCTTCATCATAAACCAAAACAATGATAAGTCAAGCACAAAAATAACATGAGTTAGAAAATATATTGTATCATCGGAAATCGTAAAGTCTAGCTCATGGAGGCGAGAGGGAGGGAAAAAATTATGCCAATTCATACCTTTAGGAAAGTTCTCAATCCATCTTAGAAAGGGATCGTGAAAAATCAAAGGTTCAATAGACCAACTCGAAGAGTCTGAAGGTTGGCTACCTTGGATGTTTTCAAAATCTGAGGTCTGGGAAGGGACTAGCATGAACCTAGAGGACGACCGACAATTTCTTAAGGGAAGGATGAAAGATTGAGATAACAAACTTCTTCTTGAGGTATTCAACCTACCATTTAATTCTAAAAGTAAGCTTTGCCTTAGAGAAAACTTAAGACAAAGGACATTCTTCCTAACTACACCTTTAGTGACATAGAGAGATAAAATAATCGAAGGGAGATGGAAAACATTGTCACAAGGATCCTTCTCCAAGCAAGCAATGTACTCACCTCTATTAAGATCTGAGCACAACGGTGGTTAATAATATTCTCCATACAATAAATCCAAGTTCTGGTAGGAGTACTCATGTTGGACCTTGACCAAGTTTTGAGGATCCTTGGTCAGGTTTGACCTATTTTCGGACTTCGACAGGCTATTGAAGGCGGAGCACAAGTCAAAGCGGAGATCACGGGATCTCAGCCCCTTGTTTAGGGATTTTTGGGTTTTGGGATTATGTAACGGGTATGGGGATGTCGGCCCATGGGTTTACCCATGGTTAGGCATTTTTTTAATGTATAAATAGATGTCTAGGCGATGTAAAGAGGGGCTTGGTACCTTGCTAAGTGCTAAGACAAGATACACATATGTGTGATGTTGTGCTAAGTGATAGTTGTAAATTCTTTGTGCATATTGTGTGAGGATGGCAAGGCTAAGTGAAAGTGACTGTAAGAGAATGTATAGAGGCTTTGTGTTGTAACCTAGCTCGGGGAAGGAGGATCTGGCGAGGTGCGCACAGATCTCCTATCTTATGGGGAGTAGGATTTTGATGTTATGTGCCTGTAAGAAGCTTAACCGAAGATAATAAAGAATAGAAGAGTTGGTGGACATAGCCCCAGGCTGGGGGTGAACCACATATATCCTGTGTTATGGTTTCTTTGTGCATTGTGAATGTTTTATTGTTTATATGATTAATTCTTAGTGTAACGATGTATGCTTAGATGAATATGATAACTTAGTGTCTAATGCTATGAATACGATACTAGATCTGATCTATGTTGATATGCTTAGTGCTTGAATATATTAGATCTAGATGAATACTGCGCTGCTATGTAATTAGGGTTTTTTTGTGCAGTAAACAAAGGTTAAATACTAATGAAATATAACTGCTAAGTGCTCTATTAAGGTGTTACAATCATAGATCTGTGTCCCAACTAAGGTTGCAGACACTGGAGTCTTGCAACCACCCCTGCCTCTACCTCGAGCAAGACTTCATCTGCTTCGTAGGTGTTGTCGAAAGGGCCGATAGTTAGGGTTTTGTTGGTGTGTTGTTGAAGCGTTGAACCCTAGGTCTGCCCCTATGTGCCAACAAATGGTTCTGTTGCCAGGACCTGAAACTGTGATTGCTGGGAACTGAAGAAAAGAGAAAGCTCTGTGCGTAGATCTGTTGCCCTAGTGCGTAGTATTCTACTTGACTGCGAAGCTCTGTGCTAAGAAAGGAGGCAGATCTAAAGAAAAGAGGTAAGATCAGTGATTTTTTATTTATTAAAGAGGTAAGATCTGAAATCTTTGTGCTTTGATAAAAGTAAGATAAGTGGAAATTTTTGTTTCAAAAGTATGGATCTAGGTATGTTTGATAAATTTTGTCCTAGCTTGAAAACTAGGGCATAGTTAGAAGAAATAAGATTTGATATGAATAGATCTGATAGAAATAATGAAAGGTATGTTATTCCTATGCATAGAAAGAATGTTTGGACTAACAAATGGATGCAAGATCCTAGGATGAATTTTCTATAGGTTAGTTACTATGATCCTAGTGCACAGTACTGGAAAGGTTAGGGATCATTTAACATAAAAGAGAGGATTAACCCTTTGTTATCGTTGCAAAAGACCGAGACATCTTGCTAAGGAATTCCCTGGGAGAAGATCAAGTTGTATTTGTTGTAAAGCTATGGATCATGAAGTTTTGGATTGCCCTAGAATGATTTCTAAGCTTGAAAGAATGAATATGAGACAAGAAAACCCCGAGGAAGGTTAAGAAACTGAGACCATGATAGAACCCCATAAAGAATAAGAGAATGTATTACTACAAATGAAATAAATCCTAAATGATCACATAGATATCAACTTATCATAGATATTCAAAGAAAAAGAGTGCATAGAAACAAGAATAGGAGACTTCGACATTGACTGTGTTCTAGATGAGGAAACACAGGTGAATATCATGACAGAAAGAACTTGGGAAATTTTAGGAGAGCCTGCTATGAGTCCTTCATTAGGAGGAATAGGATTATTTAGAGGAAATATGATAACCCTATGTGGAATACTTACCTAGATATCTATGAGTGCTCATGGAACTTCGACAGAGGAAGATTTTGAGGTTGTTAAATTTATTGAGAGCAACGCCCCATTTTCTATGTTACTAGGAAAAACCTGGATTGAGAAGGATCAGACCAGAATAAAAGAAGAGGAAGCCCTAGAACAGAAGAAGAAAGAATTGAGAGACTTCATGACGAAGAGGATAACACACTTATTAAAAGAACAAGAGGATCAATTGAAGCTACTGAGGACCAACAATCCAGATGCCAAACATGAAAGAACCCACAAAGACTTACAATATCTGTCTGTACAGAAGAATGGAGCACCTACCTCAGACAGAGAAGAAGTACTACTCTCTAACCCTATGAAAGAATCTCAACAATGCGAAGTCACTATGTTGAGTACAGATAAGAATCAGAATAGGAAGAGGAACCTAGTAACGCATATCACAGGTAAAAAGGCTAGAAAGCTCAGCAAGAAGAAGGCAAAGTTAGAAAAATTGCAGGAGGTTCCAGAGGGAACCTCGCAGAAGGAAGGTTTGCAAAACTGGAACTTCACCGGGATATCAAAACAGCGCAAAATGGCACTTTGCCATGGTAGAGAAATATAACCATTGTAGGCATTATGATCATTAGACCAATGCTCCCGAATGATTAGAACAACACTTATGACCAGAAATCTCGCTATCAGACTGTTGGGACCACACCGTAATGGACATAATTGCATTGATGAAGGCTTCTCGCCCATTGGAGAGATTCGTTACCTTGCATTCTACTTAGTCCATCGACTGTTGCACCGAGAATACTTTCGTGAATTGTGTCCGAGCCAACAAAAGAAATCATTGCTACGACACTGTGTTTACTGAGATCAACACCTGCTCTATTGCATTGAGCATTCATTCATCGACTTGATTTATCCAATCTTGAGCATGCATGTCAGATGAAATCAGTGCCATAGAGAAGTCGATTTAAGAAGTTCTAATCTATTTAATGGCCAAAAAAGTAATGTCCACAGAAATTCAAGCTTCCTTGATGAGAGGAGTGCAAGTCTTTCTGACGACTGCTCACAGATTTGGACCATTCCGACCTGCAGCCGAGAAATGAACTAAGCATCGATATGACTTGGAAAATGTGAAGTTAATCCTGACTATCCTGCTCGACTACATCCCACCTCTAGCCGACGCGGTGAGTCGTGATATTATCCCCAGAGACTTCGATTACACTCTGGTTACTGCGTACCTCCCGAAGGGGATACATACAGTTTGATCGCAACTGGATAAGATCATGGCATTAAAATTCAGTGACTTCAACCTAGGGGATTGCAAGAACCACAGTATGATCCCTCCTCACAGGTATTTGACTAGGACAAAGGGGAAGAACTCGAGGATAATCCCCCAACCATGGACTATGGACCTCGCGCAGTCCATTATCCTGAATGTAATGAAGATACCACATTTTGGAAGGCACCAGGAGGTTAAAGCATGCGTTAATATCCTGCTATCATGCTTCCATGGTGGCTATCTGTGGGTAGATATATGCATCACCTTCGATCTGGCGCTGATCCATAGGATCACCAGATTGAGCATGCAGGGACCCGACCCACAAGAATTTTGTCTAGGGAAGATTATAGACCACGCACTGGCACAGAGGATTAAAGATACATATGGCGATGTAGAAAAGGGGATGTGAGGCTACAATGTAGCTTCCATCCAGAATGACACAATGCGCCTGGCCTTCCAGCTGATCGCAGGAAAGCTAGTGAGAAAGAACAGACCTATGCAGTTCATAGGGGTCGTTGTCGACCTCGCTGGAAAATGCCGCTCGCTGCGAAGTTCACCATGCTTTGGTACTCGAGTGATATGGGGAAACAATGGTAGTTGAACGTGGTATTCCATACATACTATCTCTAGTTAAAGAGGGCTATTAAAGCTGTCCCTCGTATGATGCTGAACACTCTACACCAGTTCATGACACTTATGAATTTCTGCACAGATCGACACTTCATTTACATCACTGTGCGTGCAGATGAGAGTAAAGAAGAGCTTCAATCATACTATAATATCATAGAGGAATACCTAGAAGAGATAACCAAGGATTGGCCTGCAGAGCTCCTTATCCTTGCTGACCCCGCAAAACTGTCCGACCCTGAACAAATCGAAATCTCGGAGGCCACTCGCGAAGAACATGATACACCAGGAATTAGCATAAGGAAGAAGATTGAACAGGTCCAGCAACTGAGCAGTGCCTCAGAAGAAACTACTTTAGAATCATCGGGACGAGGAGGTGATGACGAAGTAGATAAAGAAGAGACCAATGGAAAATAAGATCAACAGAAGTAAGGCAAAGTAAGACCGCCTAGGGATCCTGTTGATGAGGCTGATCCCTCTAAGAAAAGGAAGGTTTCCCCCACGAAACCTACCTCCTGGAAGAAGTCCAAAGATACTAATACTAAGCTACAGACTGTACTCACGCTTGATGAATTTGACTTCATCACCGCATCCATATCAGACACCTCGCAGGACCTCTTCCAGAACATTGAAGCCAAACAAGTAGCCATGTATGATAGAATTGAGGTAGAACTCAGAGGGGTACAACATGCCCTTCACTCCATCCACACAGTGTTGGGAGATGAGCCTACCCAACTCCGCAAAATAGCTGATGCGACCGAAGCTCGCCTTTGTCGTGCACAAGAAGAAAAAGAATAGGCCAAAGTGGCCCTGAAGAAAGCATAGGACGAAGTAGTAGAACAAATCCGAGTTGCACAATAGGAGAATGATGAACTCCAAACAAAGTTCAAAGAGGAGAAAGCACAGATCCAACAAGAGAAAGAACAACTGCTCATGGGGCATATTGGAGTAAAAGAGGTAGTCAAAATATCACTTCCCTCTATGACAGGCTTAGAAAAAAAGGAGGAAGACCCAGTGGAACATCAAGTAGCGCAGATTGCTGAAGCCATCTAACGACTTCAACAGAGAATAGAAGACCTAGAGCTACAAATAGTTCCGAGCACTCCGCAGGATGTGCGAGACCAAAGAGAAGCCACTTCTCGAAGCATGACTAAGAGGACCAGAGCATTAGCTCTAGAATAGAAACAACTTAGCATTAGAAGTGCACAGACTTATGAGCGACTTACTGAAGACCCTGAACTGAAGACACTGGAGTCAGAGCTCTAGGAGGCAAAGCAACAAGCAATGAAAGTACATGCATAGTTGAAACCTCTACCATCAGTTGAGATGATGAAGAGATCTGAGGAACAACGCACTGCTCAACAACAGGTCCACACCATACAGATAAAAGTCATGGAAGTGAATAAGAGGCTCCAGCCAGTTCAGGACGAGGCTTGCCAACTGTTTGAGGAGATTGAAGGATGAGGAGTAGAGCTGGAAAAAGTAGTCACTGTAGTCGAACAACACTTAGAGGGACCCATCAACAAATAATTTATCCAAGAGTTCACTGAGTAGGAGGCCTTGGCGAAGCAACAGGTCGAAGCAGGTCGAACCAAGCTTGAGGCTTTTGAGGCAGAGCTACCCATACTAGAGTGACTCAGGATGAGTCACAGGTGAGTGTTGGGGTCATGTTGGCCCTTGACCAATTTTTGAGGATCCTTGGTCAGGTTTGACCTATTTTGGGACTTCGACAGACTGTCGAAGGTGGAGCGCAAGTTGAAGCAGAGATCACGGGATCTCGACCCCTTGTTTAGGGATTTTTGGGTTTTGGGCTTATGTAACAGATATGGGGATGTCGACCCATGGGTTTACCCATGGTTAGGTGTTTTGTAATGTATAAATAGATGTCTAGGCAATGTAAAGAGGGGCTTGGTACCTTGCTAAGTGCTAAGACAAGATACACATCTGTGTGATGTTGTGCTAAGTGATAGTTGTAAATGCTTTGTGCATACTGTGTGAGGCTAGCAAGGCTAAGTGCAAGTGACTGTAAGAGACTGTATAGAGGCTTTGTGCTGTAACCTAGCTCTAGGAAGGAGGATATGGCGAGGTGCGCATAGATCTCCTGTCTTCTGTGGAGTAGGATTTTGATGCTATGTCCCTGTAAGAAGCTTGACTGAAGATAATAAATAAGAGAAGAGTTGGTGGACGTAGCCCAAGGCTGGGGTTGAACCACGTATATCCTGTGTTATGGTTGCTTTGTGCATTGTGAATGTTTTATTGTTTATATGATCACTTCTTGGTGCAACGATGTATGCTTAGATGAATATGATATCTTAGTGCCTAATGATGTGAATAAGATATTAGATCTGATCTATGTTGATATGCTTAGTGCTTGAATATATTAGATCTAGATGAATACTATGCTGCTCTTTAATTAGTGTTTATCTGTGCTGTAAACAAAGGTTAAATACTAATGAACTATAACTGCTAAGGGCTCTGTTAAGGTGTTACAATCATAGATCTGTGTCCCAGCTAAGGTTGCAGAAACTGGAGTCCTACAACCACCCCTGCCTCTACCTCGGGTGAGGATTCATCTATTTCGTAGGTGTTTCCGAAAGGGAAGGTAGTTAGGGTTTTGTTGGTGCGTTGTTGAAACGCTGAACCCTGGGTCTACCCCTGTGTGCCAACAACTCATCAAAATCTTCAAGGTATGACCGAAAATCACGAGGAGAAAATAGAACTAGGTCACCCTTAGAGATATCTGTAACTATATCATTTCCTTGTTGCCAGATGTCAGAATCATTAGTAACCTCATATGATATTTGTAAAGGTGTTGGGAGCCACCAATTCTGTCAAATTTTATCACAATTAAAAGTCATCAAAAAGCGATAAAATATTTATGTAGATGCCTCCTCCTTACATTTACAAACTTTTCTGTCTTTTGGTTTCGAGGAGCTTCATTGGGCTAGCTGCTTATATGAGTATTTCGTTTAAATTCTCATTTGTTTTGTTTAATTTCATGACCGCAAGCATGAAATTGAAACAACAGTTTGTCTTGGGTAATCATTTTTCAGTTTGTGGTTTCTTCGTTTCTTTTCCTAAAGATATTATACCTCAAGGGGACCTATATGTTTATAAGTCTTAAGGTTTGTAAGCTTATTTATTAATCCATTGCCACAATTTTATTCACTATGGGAAATATGACTTGATCATATCTATGGCTGATTATATGATTTTAATTTTTGATATGCCTAATCGTGCAAAACCTTGGATTAACATTTGAAATGTGCTCCTTGCTCTTACGTGTCATATTGTTTTCATATCACCTTGGTACAAGACTGATATACTCATAATTACACATCATCCTATTGTCTTGTACATTTAAGACTCTCATTCATTATTCAAATAGGCAGCTGATAATGGTTTGGGTTTAATGTTCATTTTGTGCATAGTGGTTCACAAGCATGTGCGTCCTCTGGTTCTTTGTCATTCAAAGCACAAACTACCAAGCATGATAGCCTCCCAAGTCTTTAGGTATTGGGCCTTTTCCAATTTTACAGACCTCTCCCTATTGTTTGTCTATTGGAAAGCGAAGCCTCCCTCTTGTTTCCTTTACTGTGTCTGTTTGATAGCAACCATGGCTCTCGTGGTTCAAATTGAACCTAATGGCTCTCAATCCCTTCTCGCCCATGACAATGCCATAAGAAATTTATAGGCCCATGGTTGGGAAATTTTCATCCGAAATTTTGAGGGTTATAACGTGACAGTCGCATAGGTTTTTGCTCAATCGTTTGATGGCTTTAAAGCCAAAATTGGGGATCTACAACTCGAAGTAACTGAGGATTCTATAGCACGATCTACTAGATTGTCATAGGAGGGAGAAAAATGGTTCAAAAACAACAAGATAGAAGGTGTGACTTGGAGTCTATTCATGGTCTCTAAGAAAACGACATGCTTCCCTAAAGGTACACCTATTACTCGCTTAAAACCCATATGACACTGCCTGTTTCTAATTCTTAAATAGTTTATAACTTGTGAGAGTAGGTATGGCTTAGTGTTTTTACATCACATTCTCATGTTGATGATTTTCCAAGGGTTTAAGCTAAATATGCCATTCTATCTGTTGATGAGCCTGCATAAAATGTCTAAGCGTTACCAGAAACAGAGTTTAAACCCTCTGTCTAGCCTCTTCCACCATGGGCTTATTCGAATTTTGTTGTTGTCGCATCTAGCTCAGGTTGGGGATACTTGGGAAGATTTCCTATGTCGGAATAACTTCTACCTACCCTAGAACATAGTCGAACAACCTCTGCATTTAAATACAAACCCTAGTCCATGTAACCCTACCACCCAAAGTAAAGATGTTGATCCACATGGAGACTATGTGTCCATTGAACCAAAATCCGTTGCTATGCGAAACCCTTTGAGCAAAAAACCATTATACAATTTTGTGCCCAGAAAATCGTTGGAGGAGATAATAGATGTATTAAAGGAGAGGGTTTCCCTTGCTCCTACTATTGATTCGACTTAGGGTTTTAATCACAAACCAACTGTTAAGAAAAATCGCAAAAATAAGAAACGGGGTAACTCTGATTTGAGTTTTGTAAACAAAAGACCAGGTAAGTTAATATCCAAGAGTCTAAGAAATCGACAACAAGATCATCTGAGCTTGATATTAGTGATCGAGGTTGATGATCACTTGACCGATGATGAGATCAATGAATTTCTTGCCCGAGAAGACATGGATAACTAGTGTTTCGGAGATGAAACTGGTAGTAAAGATATACAATACGACTTTGTTTCTGAACTACCTCCATTCCTGAAAAATCAAGGCTTCACTAGAATAATCCAGGATTTGAAGCAAGCTACAAAAAATACCAAAGTACCCATTGCAGAGTACACTCAACCCCTACCTATCATAACACCTGTACACTACAAGAATTGTCTTGATTGGGTGGAGCGATACTACAGAGACATACCCTATTTACAGGCACAATTAAAACATTTGGCAGCTTGAAATTCCTTGCTTGAAAGGGAAAATCAAGAATTGAAGGCATGCGCTCAGTCCAACGCAGATTGGGAAAGTAAAAGGCCCAAACGAATCGGTAGTGTGATTATCAAGAACACAACCAAATTCAACGCTATCATTAACTTAGAATTATCAGATCCTTCATTGTCTAATCTCTAAAAATGGTAAAAAAATGGTTTTTATTTGCTTTTATTTGATTCTGTTGTAAAAGTCAAATAGATAGATTTATTTCAATTTTCTTTGCTAATATAAGACTAGCTACAAAATCTCACGATTCTGTAGCCAGTCTATTTCTGAATGCTAGTTTGTAATGTTTTCTAAAATGCAATTTCGTTTTTTCATTTCTAGGAAAATAACAGTTATGATGCTATTTACAAGGAGAAGTAATCATGGATCGTGAGCTGCATAGATTAGTAATTTCTCTTTTTGTTGATAAAACTATGACATTTATGTAATTAATTTTGATAAACAAACTCCTTCATGAGTGTTTCTTGTTATTCTATTTTTTGTAAAGCAATCTATTTTTAGGGATTACCCTCTATCTTGCATGATAAGAGGTTGTTAATCCAAGACAAGTTTAAATAGTGGTTGTTGTTTGGTAGTAAAAACAACTTTTGGCTAAACTACAATATGGACATGTGATTTTGGGAATTGATATGGGAAAGCAATTCACTATTGGATTTAGACCTATGTGATGCTTATTCCATTGTGTTTTTCCATTACCTCTGTATTATGAGATATTATTATGGTTGATTTATCTTTAGCCTTGTCATCATATGGTGTTTCATATTGTCAAATATCTAGATGCTGTCCATAATCTGTCGTTCATTTTGTATGTGTGATTACGATCATTTAATTATTATTAAGTTTATTCTAGATGTTAAATGATGGACAATATCAATACTATGAATTGTGTTTGTTTTCATTCTTAGTTATTGATTATCATAAGATCACACGATTTTTAATTAGTTATCATTCTGCTGTTATAAATTTACTTCATGCATCAAAATCTTCTTTGAAATTTTTCAGGAATATTTATATATGTCTCTGTCATAGGTTTCCTCTTTAAACAAGGAAAATCAGGAGCTCATACAACACATGAGCTCATAAAAAAACGTGTCATCAAAAAACTCAAAATGATAATGACTCACCTCATTCTCTTTATCTTGTGCAGGACATATAGGAGCTTGGAGAGCTTCATTGGACGAAGGAGCGGTTACCAGTGCTTCATCCTCATGATTCACTTATGTAGTTAAATATTCACTGCATTCTATCGAATCATGGGAAAAATCTTTCTCATCTTCAAGGGGTTGACAATTTTCTTCATAAATATCTTCTTCTATGTCATAGGGTTCTTGGTATTGAGTATGGTATAAATCCTTGAGATCTTCTACAATCTCAGTGGTGAATCCTTCGTTCTCTAAGGATATTGTGAGATTTTTAAGGGCATCTTCATATGTCTGGAATCGTGGTTTCATGAATTCAAAAAACCTACTGATGAGGTATATGAAAGATGATATACCCCTATCTTCACAACAGCCCCTAAACCAATCTTGTAAAAAAGGTGGCAAATAACGTATGAATAATTTTACAAGGATATCTTCCCCTCCCGATTCTATCTTGCTTATATACTTCAAGAACTCTACAATGTGAGTAATTGGGAGGCCTTCGAATCTTGGAGCGTTTTTAAACCATTTTACATCAAAGTAATGCAGGTATCCTTGAAAAGTTTTGAAATCAATAGTCATATACACTTTTTCCCAGGGCGCCATGATCCCATAACTTGGAAATATCACAAAATTGAGAGTAAGGTGGCACCTTGGAAAATGTTAGTGGAGTTTCCAGATAATTTATTGAAACTATCAAAGGGATGTGGGGATCACCCTCAGTGGAGTCACCAGGTAATCTTTGTAAGATAAAGGCTTTTGGAAAAAGTCTTAACAAAAAAGTGTCATCCTTGAGGGATATTGACTCAGTGTTCCCCGACAACGACACCAAAATGTTATCGCGCAATTTGTACTTGCCCAAAAGCCAAAGGCAAGTGAACAATAAATTGGCGTAACAGGAGGTTGTCCTATCACTATCACCTAAACAAGACACCTCTTTCTCTTTAGGGTAGAATCCCAGGGGAGATGTCCTCGGTGGCCTAGGGGTTTGAGAAGGCTAAGGTAAAAGTATTAGGAAAGTCCCACCCCTCTCACACGTCACTCTGATAAAAAAGTCCCAAAAATTTTAATAAGATGAAGCAAAGTAATATTTGAATGTACCTGCCCAGAACAAGACAACAAGAAAAATGCTATTTGCAAGTACCGTATGATGTTAGTGATTCATAAAACCATAGACTTTGATAAAAAGAACAAGTTGATATAAAAGTTGAAGCAACATAAGTTTTTATAACAACAATGTATATATAGAAATAGCTTCACAATTATGTCTCAATAAAGCTTCAATAATGACCAAAAATGATAACATAAACTTGGAAAAATGCTAGTATTTGTCAGAAGTAATGAAGGCAATGAAAAATCAGCTTTAAAACTTGCTTTCAAGATGATTTTGTTGCTATCATATATGTTTGTAGAAATATTTTGTAAAAACAACAAAGTAGTTAGTAGATTAGTCTAATTTGAAGTTATAAATAGTTAGTATAGGTCTTAGAGTAGATGGTTTAAGAGTTGTCTCAATCAATCAATCAGATGTAAGGTATGAATCAATGCCTTTTAGGGTAAATGGTGTCAATATTGCGTCGACAATTCCTTAGAGGAAAACACAAATGATAATAGGTGAGCTAAAGGAAGAGGGAGGATGGTTAAAGTTTTAGTAACCTAAGGCCTCAATCATCCAAAACCCTAGAAGGAAAAGCTGTTGGGAAATAGGTAATCCTAGGCCCTAGCATTTTTCCTTATTCTTTAGGTCAAGCTTGAAGTAAAAGTATGAAAGATTAATGAAGAAATAGTACTATAGTGCTACTAAGGTAGGTCTCTAGTATATCCTTCAAGAGAGGTGTCCTCTAACAAAATCAAGTAGGTGAAGAGTTATTAAGAAAAGGACAATAAAATGTGCTTTTCTCCTAGGGTTTCACACTAGCAATTTCATAATCTTATAAATGAACAAGTAAATACACCATAACCATTCAAAATAAAGAAGTATTGCAGATTTCTACTTACTACACCAAGAATAATCTAGTCACAAACCCTAGTTGAAGACTTTCCACCATGAAAATGCAAAAATATACTAAGATAAGCATCCTTGAAGAGTTGTGCACCACTTAATTCAGCCAATAAGCCTTAAAAGAGGCCGAATTTCAGACTTCACACTTGCGTGTGTGAAATATGATATAAAAATATAAGACATTTTTCTCTTATTTATACAATACAAGTGACCTTTAATTACATTTTAGGTCAAGAAAGGTCGGCATGACCAGTTTACATAAAAAATCTAGTTTTACATAAAATTGATAGTTAAAACCCTAATTTTATCTTTTAGGGATGAGTTCATGCCCCTCCTAGGGTGACCTTGGGCCCCCTCTTGGAATGATAAGCCTCCAAAGTGAAATGCTGGGGCTCAAAACCCCTCAGGAACTTCCACACGTGTCGACCAAACCGTCCTCATGCCTAACAAACCAACTGGATGATGTCAAGGCTTAGAATGATGATGCCAGGGGCCTTCAAGGGAAAACTTCATGGTGGGAGGGCAAGACCCCCCTAGGTCCAGGCCTGCGAAAGTGCCTCTGGTGGAACATCCTCCCTTTTCTCTGGTGCAAGCCTCCGATATCCCTTTGCCCCTGGCTGGGGTCTCAACATCCATCTGGTGGGCTTTTTAGCCCCATGGAGGTCCGAGCTAATCATCTCCCCATATGTACCTGCCCGTTGGGCATGGTCCTGCAACAACAACAAGTACGCCCTTCATGGGATCATAAGTCACATGGATTATAACAATGTCAAACACATATAATATTCAAGTTACCCAAACATGTGCATCAAAGCGCCCTTTACCCAGACAAATGCTCAAAGATGTTATGCCATTTAACAAGCCAGGTTTCGAGAGGGTCTCAGAATGTCCTATTAGGCTGATCCTCCTTAGATGTGGGGTGTTTCCAGGTGAAGACCAATCTAGGTCATGTAATTTCATGAGATGGTGTAGGGGATGTTTGGGCCAGGGGTGTAGTGATAACAGGGAAATGTAGGTCTTACCTATGGGTGCCTCTATAGAGGGTGAGTTGCACCTTGTCATGGATGCAATTGTTTCCTATCCCATTCAATTCCTTTTTACTCTTTGTCTTTATTGATTTTTCTTTAAAGAGAATAACTAGAGGACACTACCCTAGCATGGTGACCAGTGGTGACATCGTTACCCACAAGCATTTCACGGAGATGAGAAGGATGGTTCGTGATGAGGCCCCCTTTCTCTTTGCTATGCCACCAAGAGCCACTACCCTAGCGTGGTGACCAAATGAATATTAGTGTCATACCGCTACATGCCCATGGACCTAATAGGTTGGCTCATGATGAGACCCCCTATCCACCAACTAGGTCTTGAATTTTATTTTATTTTATGGGTCCCCTCATTTTCTTGCTGAGAAACCTTTTATTTCTTTCTCAGGGATCCCTGGGAAAATAATATCAAGGTTTGATCTTGGATTTTAACTTTTTCCAGCTGCTTTTAACCTCTGGGCCTCTAGCCCCTTCTTCCCACAAGGCAAGGTACAACCCTTACTAGCTTGGAAAACCCAATGCCCGAACTAATGTAGGGGATATATGAGAGGGAAAATGATGAAAAATGATATGCATGGAAGGAATGGATGATGACCTTTCATAGAACCACCTAGTGGAAACTCATCCCTAAGGGAAACAACTTACTAGGGAACTCTTTCACCCCCCCCAGGTATGGACATGCTAAAAGGCATAATTTCCAAGCAAATGTCATGAAACAAAAGAGAATTTCAATGCACATATTCAAATGTTTTGAGAATTAGAGTGACACATACCCTGATACCCAGACTCATTACCTCATGGAGCAAGACCCACTGCTACTTCAGAACCAGGTCGATGAGATGGATTCTTTTTCTCTTGATAGATGGGAGGCGCTGAAGAAAAACATGGGCCCTCCAGGGCCAAGCTCAAGTCAATATGGCTCTCGGTACTCCATGTCTAGGACCTGTGGGCCTCGAGAAATAATCTCCTTAGTTATCCCTAGAATAGGGGATAACAAACACCTGAAAGGAGTCGTCAGGTGAGATTAAGTCTCACCAAAGGAAGAAAGGGGAAAGAGGGAAAGGTGGGTTTGTGGAAGGTGGATTCTCCATATTAACTTCAAGGAGAGTTCATCAAGAGTGGAAAGGGAAAGTTTCTCAATGGAGTCACTAGGCAAGCTAAGGGATAGAGGATTTGGGAGGGAAGCTTTCCAAAGTGTCGTCAGGGAACGAAGAGGATTCAAAATCCTCCCCGACAACGATGCCAAAATGTTATTGCACAAGTTGTAGGTTAGGCAAAGCCCGAACCAACCACAAAATCAAGTGCTATATCTATGGGACACTACACCCAATGTCACCTCGATGTAGGTCCCACACTTAGGGGGTGACTGTTGATTAAGGTTGGTTGTCATTGATGTCAACCCTTGAAGAAAGACCCGTAGCACAAAGTTTTGGGTAATGAACCCAATAGTGTTTGATGTAAATACGACTCATTATTGTTTTGTCATGGTTGATAAGAAGTAAATATGGATGAAATCCAAAGTGGTCCCCTTATGGTGAAAGCCCTCACGGGAAGACACTTTGTGGAGTAAGAGAACCCATGCGTAATTATGGAATAAGGAGATGAAGGAAAGTGAATTTGTCAGGGAAAATATCCTATATGGATAGTTCTTGTCATGTCATTTCTGGTGGTATGTGGAACGTCACATAATTCCTCACAGTTAGAGAGTTATGGCCATGAGAAGTTGGAGACCCCAGGTTTGGGTAATGGACCCAAGTTTGTTTGATGGGTAACGGTATGTGTTATGATATATTTTCAGATAATAATATTCTATATGGATAGTACATGTCATGCCATTTTTGGTGGTATGTAGAACGTCACATAACTCCTCATGGTTTGAGAGTTATGGCCTTACGAAGTTGGAGGACCCTCATATGTCATCTAGAAGCCCCAAAAGGTCAAAGTAATCAAAGTGGTTTAAGATATTTTAAAAGGTAAATAATAAAGTGAAGTGATGAGTGTATTATAATTCAAAGTGAATACAAAATAAATTATTTCAATAATAATTTTAATGGAGAAATTAGAAGTGGACCCAACCCTAAAATAAGGAAAGTGGGGCCAAATGACCTAGAATATGTTTTTAAGGAAGCTACTTGGAGACTATAAATAAGAGGCAATGCTCTCTCATTTGAATCACACTTGAGAATATTGAATATATATAGGTTTCTGAGGTTTACAAATTATATCTAAGCCGAAATTCTGAGGAAAGTGAAGAAAAGAAGGCCGAAATGCAAGGAAGGATAAATTCTTTTGATGGTGCTTTCTAAGGTATGTTATTTTCAGGTCATCTCACCATTTTCGCTATAACTTTTTATCTATAATGATTCAGATCCTAGAATTGCTATGAAAGTGAGAAAAAATATCCAAGTATCTGTGGTTAAAAATTCATCTTGTGGGTCGTTGTATTTCGGGAGTTACACTCTGTGGAAAATAGGGTTTGTGGCCAGTCCTGAAACTAGTCAAAATCAGGTGTTTCGGGTAAAAACGTCATAAATTCTTCATAACAGATCCAAATTAAGTGAGACAAAATTTGTTGGTTATGGTACAGTCTTTAGTATTCTGTGTAATAGTTTCATATCATTTCATTAAATATTTTGTGCGGGGAACTCTCTACAAGGTCGCTCTCTAGAATAAGCCAGAATTCAACAAGGTATGCCATTTTTGCTATAAGTCCTTTTCTGAGAGGTTCCAAGTAGTGCCACTTAGAGGAATTGCATAAAACACATTGAAGAACATTGTATATCAGTTTCAGATCTTTATACATTACAGGTTCAAAGTTATGATTACTTCAAGTTAGGGTTGTTGACTAATCCAAAACTAGGCATGTGAGACTAAAGAAAAGTTTGATGAAAATGCTAGTTTCTTGCTGTTAAAGTTAAT
>JASDQU010100283.1:284264-299805 GCA_032191745.1 Picea mariana | reverse complement strand
AGGTCAAAGTAATCAAAGTGGTTTAAGATATTTTAAAAGGTAAATAATAAAGTGAAGTGATGAGTGTATTATAATTCAAAGTGAATACAAAATAAATTATTTCAATAATAATTTTAATGGAGAAATTAGAAGTGCACCCAACCCTAAAATAAGGAAAGTGGGGCCAAGTGACCTCAAAGATGTTTTTAAGGAAGCTACTTGGAGAGTATAAATAAGAGGCAACGCTCTCTCATTTGAAACACACTTGAGAATATTGAATATCTATAAGTGTATGAGCTATACAAATGATATTTAAGCCGAAATTATGAGGAAAGTGAAGAAAAGAAGGCCGAAATGCAAGGAAGGATAAATTCTTTTGATGATGTTTTCTAAGGTATGTTATTTTCAGGTCATCTCACCATGTGAGACTAAAGAAAAGTTTGATGAAAATGTTAGTCTATTGTTTTTAAAGTTAAGGAAGGTTTGCAGGAATGTGATCATATACAATAGGTCTATTACACAGCTACAAATAAGATTTGGATGATGAAATTGATGAGGGATTTTGGTTGAGGTACATGTTGAGTACATGGTTGAGACAAGTAGTTGATGAGTTGGCGCACATACATGAGGTGTATAGTTTATGATGTTGATACATATTGATGAGTCATAGTTGATGAGTAGTTGACACATGATTGGTGCATATTGGCACATGGTTGGATGCACTTGTTTATGGTACAGGTTGATTACAGGTTTGTGCATGGTTGATGCACTTATTTATGGTATAAGTTGATTACAGGTTGGTGCATGGTTGATGCATTTGTTTATGGTACATGTTGATTACAGGTTGGTGCATGGTTGATGCACTTGTTTATGGTATAGGTTGATTACAGGTTGATGCACTTGTTTATGGTATAGGTTGATTACAGGTTGATGCATGGTTGATGCATGGTTCAGATTTATTAGTACAAGTTTACAACGGTATATCTCACAGTGATAGTGTGACAGTGGTTCCATCACTCTACTTTTACTTCAAGGTGGTAGGACGGGGCAAGGACAGGTGGTCGTAGCCACCTTCCGGTTATAGTCGGAGAACATTGGGGGTTGTAGCCAGATATTTGGGGAGTTGGATCTTCCCTTAGGTTGTAGCCTGAGAAACTAGGGGGTTGGAGTGTCCTTCTAGTTGCACCTCGAAAACAAAGGAAGTTGGTGCTTTCAATGAATGTAATTCTTTAATACATATAAGAAAAAACATTCCGTGGTTTTCTCCCGATTTGGGTTTCCACGTAAAACACTGGTGTACTGTGTATGTGTGTGATTGTTTATTTATTACTACTCATTATTGGATAATAATTCCACATTGATATAACATTTGAAAAAAAATGATTATAATTACGTTATTACTGATTCACCCCCCCTCTCAGGAATCCAACAAAGAGGTGTGGACAACAACCCCGCCACAGCCTACTAGCACTCCCACCATGGCCCAAACTATAGGTTAACAATTACCTAGATCGATAAGACCCATGATGTCATGAGGGAAGACTACGATAGTCACTCACGATGATTCTAATGGGCGCTCAATAACGAAGGGGCCCTATTCCTCAGAGGCCCTTAGTCTCCCACAAGATCACCTGGCGAAGTATTGACTCCACGGGTTTTTTATGTCTACCAAGTCAGTCAAGAGGCGAGTGGCACCCTTTGATCACGTAGTGTATCTTAAAGGGCACGCCGTGCAAGAAAAAAAAAAGGAGGCGAGTGACACCATTGGAGCACGTAGTGCATCCTGAAGGGCACGTCTCGCAAGAGAAATAGAATGAGGTGAGTGACACCCTTGGAGAATCTAGTGAGTCCTGAAGGGCATGTTGTGCTTTTAAATAATAAGTGAATAAACCCATATGGGCTTAGAACGATGATGCGATAAGAAAGATTTAAAATCAATCTCCCTAATAAAAATGTTGCCCATCCTAGGAAGATAAAATCTAGGTCTAAGTGATACTTGTGGAAAAAAACATAATAATAATAATAACCATATTTAAACATGTGATGAGAAGGGGGTAATAAATTAAATTAATTTATTAAAATCAAATTAATTCAGAGGATTAAAATTTTTTTTTTAAAAGGGGGGAAATGATTGTTTAGTTACATATGCTAATTAAAATTTATTAATTAAAAAGAAAAAGGGGTAAAAGGCAATTTTTCTACACTTGATAATTTGAGTTTAGATAAAAAGGCAAAAGAGGGAAACTTAAAAGAATTAAGAAACTAAGGGGAAAAGGGGAAACATAAAGAAAAAGGGAAACATAAGGAAAAAGAAAAATGAATAACTTGGTAAGAAATCTTTCCTTTAAGAACTTTCTAAATTGAACTCAACTAGGAACTTAGTAAGGGCGTAGGTCATTAAAATGTGTAAGGGAATATGGGGACACCTAGGAGAGATTTCAGGAATGCTTTTAGGTGGACGAGGGAAATAGGAGTAATTAAATAATTAATGAAATTATTTTCTGGTGAAACTAAGGGGATGGGTGACATGTGTACAGGGGAGGTTTTTTCTGAATTAAATTAATGAAAAATAAATTAAATGAGAATTTGGGAAAGAAATAACTTAGAAACTCTATATAAAGGATGAAGGAGGGGGAGTATGGATCTCTTCCTTTATGTGTAACGTTACGCTGCAGAAGTTTTGACGTGACTAGCTTATCTTGTGGGACTGGGGATATCCAGCTCGACATTGCGAGGCAAGCTAGGAGCTAGTTGTTCTCTGGGATAGTGTGTGTGGCCCCTTTCCAGCTAGGGTGGATAAGGGGGAAGAAGAGTACCCCTAGCGTTGGATAGGAGGTACCATGGAATTCACATTGGTCGGCAAGCGAGAGATGGACGGTGTGCGCACGGGACAACGACTCAGAGCGATCGACTTGGGCTATGGTACCCATGTGTTTATTTTTAATGATAGATTAATATTTTTTTGTGCCTTCATTACTATACTTACATTGTGTAAATATTGTGTTTTACTCAACATTTTTAATCAATAACTTAATGTCATCATAGCTTTATGCTCGCTGCATTGAATTGATTTCATGGGCAACCCGATCCCTGATTGTGATGACTGTCATATTTGTTGTATTGATTATTTGAAGAGTTTGTTCTTTATCTTTCATCCTGATCCCTAGATCACCAGTCCACGCCTGAGCAGTCGGTCAGGAGCCAAATCAATGGTCATCACTTCGGTGCATAACGACCTATAGATTCTAATGCCTTGCTTTTTTGTGTGTGGATGATGAGTGAATGATGTTTTCTCCCAGTTGTCTGCCCCTGTTGATTGATTCATGCCTGAGCAATTGGTATTCCGTCTTCTTGTGATTCATTTTTTGATTTGATTGAATCATGGTTGAGCGACTAGTCTTGATATTTCTTGTGATTGATTTTTCTGTCTTGATTGATTCTTTTCTAAATGGTTACCCTCTTTGTTTTATCGTGTGAATGTACATATCTGCATTAAACCAACTTATCTCTGTGTTTTTGGTTATGGATATTCTCTACATCCTACCCAAAAATTCACTCATCGAATCCCCTTAAATTTTACTCTTGATAGCATTTTTATTGTGAACGAAATTACCGAGATTTTTGGGAGCAATTACTAATGAGGGGTTTCTAAGATTTGACCATTTACTATAGATTTTGTGGCATATAAATTCTCCTTCGAATGTTTACACAACGATTTTTGGACAACCGTTTTTGTATTATCTACACAACGAATTTTTATAAATGTTAGCCAACCATAGCATGTATCTTCTATGTTACAAACATCGATCTCTAATCTAAAGACAACCATCTTTAATATGTCTATAACGATCCTATAAGAGAACAATTGTTAATATGTACAACGAATTTGTTTTTAGCAATGGACAATGATATGGTTCTTTAATATGGTTTTTGATTTTTTTTAATATACGCTCAGTAATAGACAATGTCATTGTTATCTCCTTAATATGTCCGCGATTTCGTTATTTGTTCACCTGCGGTATTTTTTAACATTAATTATACAACCTGCGTTTGACAACCTGCGTTTATTTGACATCCTGGAATTATAAATGGAATAGGCAGGTGGTATTTGAGTTGTTATATGATAGTAAACGAATTGGATTGGGCCCCATTAAACCACATTCTTATCCTCATTTCTTTTTTTTTACACCTCAACAAGGTCGATAATGATACAACAATCCCACTTTTAAAACCTGCGGTATCATTTAACGGGTTGTACCTTCGCCTTAATGTTAAAATCAAATTTTTTTTTTTATGGTAAAACTCATCATTTTTTTTCGATGAAACCCAACGATTTGGAGGATAGAAATCAATGGTTTTTCATTCCTAAAACTCAGCGAATTGATGGGAAAACCCAACGAATTGTTGACATCTTTTTAGTGGAAGTGATAATGATAGACAATGATTGATTGACAAATTTATAATTATTCTGAATGATAATTGTAGCGTTTAAGGAGAAGCCGTGAGTCCGCATTGATTAATGGACAACGGGTCCTTCGTTTGTTGGCAGTGAAATATTGAGTCCTACGGTTAAACTGATATCTTTCAAAGTGCTTTTACACCTTTTGTTTTATTATACACTATAGATACCCTATACCTTTAATAAGACAGTATTATCTTATTCGCCCAAAATTTCTTATTTCGTATATATCTTATAATACACACTGCGATTTCATCCGTTGCTTGACAACTTGATCCCCTATATTTTTGCCTACGATTTTCCTCGTCAAATATATTCATTGATGGTGGATTTAATCGGCGAGTTTACCTGACTTTCCTGTTCTTTTGACTGCGACCTTACTTTATTTTACCTCAATTTGAGTGAAATTGCAGTGTGATTTTAATATATATAATTGACTGCGATATTACATGTATCTTGACTGCGTAGTCACATGATACACGCCTTTTTATGAGATTAATATCTTATCATTTTTTGAAAATATTTGAAATTCTCCCTTAGGGTTCTAGGAATGAACTTGTAACTTTTGAATGCTAGTATGCTTTCATTTATGGTCAATAAATGTTAAACATTACCACATCTTTTGCTATTACCATACCTTTTTCCTTTTTGGGATATATTTGTTAATATTTCAACATCAATGAATAACACTCTTATTGGTACTTGAAATAATTGTTTCTTACGAAATTGTCATAATTGGTTCCTTATATGTCTATTATGAAATTTCCATAATTGGTTCGTTATATGTGTATTAGTTGTCAAGATAGATATGCTCATGAATATAATAATGTTGCATTATAGTTATCTACATTTGATTTAATCAATTAATTCTCTCTTTAAAACAAAATGTTTAACATTTGAGTGATTTTGAGATTAAAAAGAATATCTTTACTAATGAGGGATACCCACTCTAGTTGTTGGAATATTTCATTTTGGCATAAAGAAAGGAGGCTATCAAACATCCAATGGATTCCTTACGTAGTTCTTTCTATAGGAACACCTCAAGGCATAATAGGAGTATTGACAAAAAGAGTTTATTAAATCTTTCAGAAGGATTATGAACTATAGCTCGATCAAAATCTATGGATAAGCTTTTTTCCTTTAGATGATCCCCCTCTCAATAAATCATGGTTGTTTTCAAGACATTGGTTGTGTATGTTATATATTGAGAAAAAAAAATGCACTTTTTCGCTTGTATTCGTAATGAATCGGGGACGTTACATATGGTATCAGAGCAAGGTTCTACCCGCGACTTGGGAACACTATGGATTTTGTTGATATGATATTTGATTATAATGTTGCTAATTAAGTTGACTTGTATTCGTGCAGGTAATCATGGTTAGATGATGTCGTGGAGGTAGCGACGAGGTGCTAGGGGAGGAAGCGCGACACCTCTAGTAGCATCCACACATGAGGGGTCTAACCCCTAGCGAGACGAACAGGTTTTCGAGTAGGAGAAGATACCGGTGGGTGATGTGGTTGGGCTGATGAGGTATTTTCAGCCCATGTTTGAGGCACTGATCAGCCATTTGGACAGAGATGAGGCCAGGGCACCAACACCCCCTGAGGGTCCACCGTGCACTCCAGTTGGTACTGGTAGCATTCATCATGAACTCGAGAATTTCAAATTTCCTGAGTTATTTGGTTCCCCAGACAGCACAGTCGTTGAGTGATGGTTGGAGAATATGGAGATGCAGTTTGCACTTTGCAACTATACCCCCAACATGAAGGTATGCATGGAAGTATTTCAACTAAAGGGGAGCGCTCTTCTATGGTGGAAGAGGCTCCTACCACAAATGAACATAGCCGTCGAGGAGGTGTAATGGGAACTGTTTGAGGAATGGTTCTAAGAGAGGTACCTATAAGAGAAATTCATTGAATGTCATCTCAATGAGTTTGATGCCTTACGACAGGGTGATCGTACATTCCCCGAGTACAAGGCCCATTTTATGGAGTTACTTTGGTATGCTCCGCACATTAATAGTGAGAAACTTAAGGTCAATAGGTTCTTGTTTGGCCTTAATGTCAGGATACATGCAAAGGTTAGGATTATGATGCCTCAGACCCTACATGATGTCGTCTAGAAGGATGACGTCCCTAAGACCACCTTAAAGACAAGTTTTGAACATTACGAGTTCAATTTTTTACTGTTTGGACTGACAAACTCCCTAGGGTTATTTATGAGTTTGATCAACGGGGTTTTTCATGAGTACTTGGACACGTTCATCCAAGTATTCATTGACAATATCTTGATTTATTCTCAGACAATGGAGGAGCATGAAGAGCACTTGTGCTTGGTACTACAGTGTCTGCGAGAGGACAAATTGTATGGGAAATTCTCCCAATGCTCATTTTATCAATCGAAGATTCACTACTTAGGGCATGTCATCTCCAGTGAAGGTACCTGATGCAAACCTCCTATCCCTTCTGAGGGTTGCGCAACCTCCTGGTCAGGATCTTTGATTTTGGAGCCAGAATGACTCTCCTGGTCCCAAAAGGGAACCTCTAACACTAAAACCACAGGTCCTTTCTCTTTTTTTTTTCTGTGCAACCAAATGCCAAGCTTAAACTCCCCACCTCTCATGACCATAGGCGCAGAAATGGACTTATCCCAAAAGGCGCTTCATGTTTAGAGATTTTGGGGTTCCCGATGTAGCAACCCCACAACTCTCCAAGTCTCGAAAGACGATGAGGGATAACAGAGCATGGGTTCCTCCCTCTCCTATGTTCACGTGAACACATGCTCATGACCACCCCCTCCTCCCCAAGGCGTGCTCAACTCCTCCTTCCCGAATGCCAAAATCATGGCACATGAGATCTACGACCCAGATCAATCCTAGGCCGACGACTACAATTGTTTCGGCGTTTTGCATTTTGTGACTTCACCCGAAATGAGGTCTGGTTACTCCTCCACTTAATCATTGAACTCCAAATGTCGAAGCGCCCCTCACTGGATATCAGCGAATCTAAGTCTCCGATGATCTGATGGCTCATATCTTTTTGGGATTTCTTTGGTCGAGAGTTTTGGCTCTTTCTCCTTGTGTTCCTGGTTGCCGATAAGGAAAAATGTTCCTCGCCACTGATCAACAGATCTTATTCCTCCTTCCAATCATGGGTTATGGTTGAATCGGTGTTTCGTCTTGAATACTTTCCATCGTCTGTTCAAACTTTCATGAGTCTTCCCTCTCTAGACATATGCAATGTTAACGTCCACACCTCTATCTTTGATCAGAAGGTTGTTTATTCTCCTCCATGATCTAACGGGTGACAACGCTCTTCCTCCCAAGATTTTAACTTATCAAACTTAGAATATTTTCTAAGTCTTTGAAGGTTCTCCTTCACTCCTCCTGGTGAATGGGTTCCTGAATCTAGATAACACTCTCTGAAGTGTTATTCCTTCTGATCTTTGTCTTCTGTAGACTTTCGATTTCCCATGCTCTCCTTGCGTCTAAGGGATCTCGATAGCTCAGATCTATGGGATTTATCACAGAGAAATTCCTCTTGATCTCCTGGCATTCTCCTCTTCGACTCGATCCACACCTTGCAAAGCTTCAGATGAAGAAAAAAAATTGAAAATGAAAGAGGCCAACCTTCACAGTTTCATTCTCTCATATGGATATTCATTCCCTTGTTCACAAACACAAAAATAACAAATATTTCAAACACAATTCACACTTTCTACACTTGGATCAATTTTACCTCCGTTATATTCACAAGTGCCAAAACCGCTACAAAACATATTCTGGTTACAATAGCTTTGAAAGATTAAGGCTTTTGCTAACTTGCAATCCCCTTACACTATTCTCCCCTATCTTGCAGCTCTCCCATCTAGGCATACAAACTTCTACTTAACTCAAAATTATTTCTAGGGTTTCCCCTGGCTACTTGCCTACTCTAAAATTCATACTATGCTATCTTAGTCCAGTCGCATTCCAGATCCGTAGTGGAAACTCCTGCTCTGTTTACAATTTTCAAAATGTTCCTCAAAGGGTAAAAATCAACACTGGTTCAAGCGTGCGTCCAAAGGTAAATTCGAACACTAAGTTAAGGTGGATTTTAAAATTTGTTGCAACTTCCAACATTGAAGTTCTGGAAGAACTCTCACATGCTGAGTGGTCCTACCTCTGCATGCTTTCCAACGATGCTCTTGCATCATAATCCCCTTGACAAAATTTTATGGACTCCTTTCCATGAGCTCCTCTATTGATTTTGCCTGCTTCTAGATAGCAGATTCATTTTCCCAACTTTCATCTTTGATTGGGTGTCCCTTCCATTTGACCACATGCTCGAAATAGGTTTTCCTTCTAGTCTTCTTGCCAATCCCCTGATCAAAAATTTTCTCCATCTGTGACTTTTCTGCCACATGCATCTGTTTCTCCCACTGAATATTTCCATGAGCTTCTAACCCTTCTGTGTCATATTTCTTGTATGGACATAGGTTTGAAACATTGAATATGGGTGAAATACCCACACGATTTGGTAGCTCAATCTCATAGGTGTTTGCATCAAACTTTTTCGAGATCTTGCAGGGTCCTATCTTTTTCATCTTCAACTTGTCATATGTTCCCCTAGGGAACCTTTCCTTCCTGAGATGTGTTAAAACCTTATCTCCTACTTCAAATTGAAGTTCCCTGCGATGTTCATAAGCTATGTGCTTTTATTTCTGGTTAGAACTCTCCAACTATCCTTTGATCTGGCTATGGAGTTTCTCCATCTATGCAGCAAAATCCTCTACTCCAACGCTCCTGATATCACCCTCTTCCAAGTCTCTCAACTCAGATACTCCCCTTGGTTGCACTCCATATAGTATTTTGAATGGGCTCCTTCTAGTGCTCATGTTTGGTGAATCGTTGTATGCAAATTCTACTTGTGGTAGAATCTGATCCCATTGGTTATGATGTTCAATAACTAGACTCCTTGATAAATTCCCCAAAATTATATTTACCACTTTAGTTTTCCCATCCATCTGAGGGTGATAATATGAGCTGAAGGAAAAATCTATCCCCATATTTTTCCACAACTTCCTCCAAAAGTGACCAACAAATTTTGTGTCTCTGTCTGAGACAATGCTCCTGGGTAGGCAGTGAAGTCTTACAACTTCTTTGAAAAACAGATTTGCAACATGCATTGCGTCATTGGTCTTCTGGCATGGGATGAAACGTGCCATCTTTGAAAATCTATCCACCACCACAAATATGGAATCGAATCCTCTTTGTGTTCTTGGCAATCCCAACACAAAATCCATGCTTATTACATCCCAAGGCCTCTCTGGTATTGGTAATGGTTGATACAATTCAGTGTTTTGTCTTTTCCCCTTTGCAGGTTGGCAGATTCTACATCTGTTCACAAACTTTATGACCTTTGTTCTCATACCTAGCCAATAATATTAAGTGCTCAGCTGTGAAATTTTTTTATCATGGCCGAAGTGTCCAGCCAATCCTCCACTATGCTTCTCGTTCAAAAGATTGTCCCTCATTGAGCATCTTGGTATCCACAATTGATTTCCTCTGAAAAACAATCCTTCCTAAACCATATACTCATTCCACTGATTTCTGTCTCTCAGTACAAGGCTTGTACATGCTTCATAGGCCTCCTTGAAATATGCATCATCATGATACATGTCCTTAAGGTGTTCAAACCCCAAGGTATTCACCTGGAATTCCTGCATGATCAAACATCTCCTGCTTAACTCATCAAAAACCTTGTTAGCATTCCCAACAATATGTTTTATGACAAAAGTATAATTTTGCATAAATTCAACCCATTTTTCATGCCTCTAATTCAATTTTTCCTATCTGGTTATGAAATGTAAAGCTTGGTTATCGCTATGCAAGACAAACTCTTGCGGGACAGATAATGCATCCATTTCTTCAATTCTTGAATTATGGCATAGAACTCCTTGTCATATGTGGAGTATTTATTCTTAGTCTCATTTAACATCTCACTAAAATAGGCAATAGGTATGTTATCCTGACTCAAAATTGTTCCTATTGCAACTCCACTTGCATCACATCTTACCTGAAATGTCTTCTCAAAATTCGACAAGATCAAAATTGGTTGTTTTGTCATCTTCTACTTCAGTATATTGAAGCTCCTTTCATCCTTCTCTGTCCATTTAAAGGACTTGTGCCGCTTCTTCACTGTATCCATCATTGGCACACAAATTCCACTGAAGTCTCTAATGAACTTCCTATAGAAGCTCGGTAATCAATGGAAGCTCCTTACCTCGAACATGCTTCTTGGTGGTGACCATTCTCTGATCGCTTTAACCTTCTATGGATCCATCTTTAGTTCATTTGAAGAGATCACGAAACCTAAATAAATGAGTTATGTCTTCATAAAAGAGGACTTCTTCAAATTGATCAACAACTTCTCCCATTGTAGCCTCTTCATTACTAGCGTTAGGTACCTCAAATGTTCCTCTTTAGTCCTGCTAAAGACCAATATATCATCCAGATATACAACTACGAATTTGTCGATGAAATATTTCATAATTTCATTCATAAGCGTCATAAAAGTACTTGGGGCATTTGTTAAGCCAAATGGCATAACAATCCACTCATATAGACCTTCGTTTGTCTTAAAGGTTGTTTTCCATTCATCACCTTCTCTCATCGTGATCTGGTGATATCCAGTTTTCATATCTATCTTAGAAAATAAATTTTCTCCACTTAAGCAATCCGTTAAATCATCCATTCTTGGTAAAGGAAATATGTACCTGATTGTGATCTTGTTGATGGCTCTCGCGTCTGTGCACATTCTCCATCCTCCATCTTTCTTTGGGCTCAACACAGTTGGTACTGCACATGGGCTCAAACTTTCTATGAACAAACCTTTGTCTAGAGATTCTTGGACTTGGTTCTACACCTCCTCATTCTCTCGAGGTGTTAATCTGTATGTTGCTTTGTTCGACAGACTTTCTCCTGGTATCAAGTCGATATGATGACTGATACTCCTGATGGGCGGCAATGATTTTGGCAGCTCATCCACCACTATATCAACAAAATTATCTAGCAACTCCTAAACTTCTTCAGGAAAATCATCCATTGATGTACTCATAAGGATGACTATGGGCTTCCTCACCACAATGAAATGCATCTCTTCTTCTTCATTGAATTCTTTCAGGAGTTCCTTCCCACTCATGAGAAGTATGTTTGTGTTGGCTTCCTCCTTTACTCTCTTCTCCTCCATTGGCAACAACATATGCGTCCTACCATTCCTATCTAATGTATATGGGTCCTTCCTCCCATCATGAATGACATTTCTGTCAAACTTCCATGGTCTTCCCAACAGAATATGGCATACGTCCATGGGGATTACATCACATAGGATTTCATCTTTATAACCTCCTATCTTCATTTCGACCATCCATTGTTTAGTAATCATTACCTGGTGTCCTTTTTGCAACCATGAGACCTTGTATGGATTTGGATGTGCAGTTGTCTTCATCTCCAATTTGTCCACCATCTCTATGGATACTAGGTTTTCATTTCTCCCACTGTCAATAATCACCTTGCATAATTTGTCCTTAGTCTTGCAAGTTGTCCTAAAGAGACTATTTCTCTGTACTGGCTTTTCAATTTCTGCCTTTGGTTTCAAGAGAACTTTTCTCAACATTAGGGATGATCCATCCTCTGCTCCCTCTGCTTCAACATTTCTTTGCTAGGCTTCTGAAATGTGATCTTCTCCTCCTCCTTCTTTCTTCTTCTCAGGGCATTCCCAAGACATGTGTCCTTTCTTTCCACATGCATAACATCTTACTCCTCCTCTCTCTCTTCCTCTAAAAGAGTTTCTTCCACCATCCTGTCTTTCGCTGGAACTTCCTCCTTGTTTCGAATGATTGTGTGGTTTCTCAGCCTCATCCCTAGACTGATGTGCTCTGTCATGGTTAAATCCCTTGCTTTTACCTCTTCCTCACTGACTTTGTTTTCCGGTTAACTTATCCTCTTCCTTCAACACAAACTAATAAGCATCCTCCACGGTTCTGACTGACATCATGCTAAGCTTTTCCTAGATCTCATATCTAAAGCTATTTATATATCTAGCAACTTTCTCTTCATCCCTCCCCCATTGTCCAATTTTGATGTTCAACTGGTAGAACTCGTCGGTGTCTCCTTAACCGTCATCCCTTTCTCTCTCTAGTTATGTAGCTTCCTGAACAGATTGATCTGATAGACCTTGGGTATGACCTTAGCCTTCATCTTGGCTACCATTATGTCCCAACTCTTTATCCTTTGTTTTCCTTTACTTCTTCTCTCAGCCTGTAGTTCATCTGACCACAACGTTGCATGCCATTTTAGCATGGTGACCTCCTGTTTCACCTTCTTCTCTTCATCGACATATCCATAGTCAAAGTGTTTGTCCATGGATCTTATCCAGTCCAACAATTCTTGAGCATCTAGATTGCCCTCATATATGGGAACATCTATTTTAGCTCTGCCTCCCAATCTGGCAACTGCTTTTAGGAAACCTCCTTCTGCAGCATCCTCTCCTACAACTTCTTCAACCTCAACCTCTTCACTTTTTTCATTGCTGACATCCCTACTGTCAGGTTCTCTTCTTTGCATTGCTTCCATTGTTTCCAATCTGGCACAAAGCTCTCGCATCTCCCTCTCTACAACACGGTTCGATAAAGGTGCCTCTCATCTCCTTGGCGGCATTATGTTGGCTTCTTCTCACACAGAGAGTACAACTCCAAGTTCTCTGTCTCTTCCTCTTTCTCTTTCACCTAAAGTCTAGAGATGAAGAACAATCAACTATGATACCAGCTGATGTAGACCCCCTATCCCTCCTGAGGGTTGCGTGACCTCCCAGTCAGGATCTTCTGGAGCTGGAACGACTCTCCTGGTCCCAAAAGGGAACCTCTAACACTAAAACCACAGGTCCTTTCTCTTTGTTTCTCCCACACAACTAAGCACTAGGATTAAACTCCCCACCTCTCGTGACCATAGGCACAGCCACAGACTTAGCCCAAAAGGTGCATCCCAAAAGGTGCTTCACATTTCGGGATTCCCGATGTAGCGACCCCTTGACTCTCCAAGTCCCAAAAGCGGATGAGGTCTAATGGAGGGTGGGTTCCTCCCTCTCTTATGCTCACGTGACCACATGCTCGTGACCACCCCTTCTTCCACAAGGCAAGCTCAATTCCTCCTTCCCAAACGCTGAAATCATGACACGTGAGATATACAGCCTAGATCATTCCCAGGCCGACAGCTATGATTGTTTTGGCATTTCACATTTCATGACTTCGCCCTGCATGAGGTCTGTTTACTCTTCCACTCGATTGCCAAATTATGAATGTTGAAGTGTCCCTCACTGCAGATCAATGGGATTTCCTTGGTTGAGAGTTCTGGCTCTTGCTCCTTGTGTTCCCAGTTGCTGATATGGTGAAATTTTCCTCGCCACCAATCAAAAACTCTTGTTCCTCCTCCTGATCAATTGCTATGGTTGAATCGATGTTTCCCCTTGAATAATCTCCACCGTCCATTTAGACTTTCGTGAGTCTTCCCTCTCTAGACATATGCAACATCAGTGTCCACGCCCCTGTCTTTGATTAGAAGGTTGCTTATTCTCCTTCGTGATGTAACGAGTGACAATGCTCTTCCTTCCGAGCTTTTAAATTCTCAGACTTAGAAGATTTTCTAAGTCTCCGAAGGTTCTCCTTCACTCCTCCTGGTGAATGGGTTCCTCCCGAGTTTTGTCTTATGCATACTTTCGATTTCCCGTGCACTCCTTGTGTCTAAAGTATATTGATAGCTCAGATCTATGGGATTTCTCATAGAGAAATTCCTCCCGATCTCCTAGCACTCTCCTCTTTGACTCGATGCACACCTTGTAGATCTTAAGATGAAGAGAAATAATTGAAAATAAAAGAGGCCAACCTTCACAGTTTCATTTTCTCATATGGAGATTCATTCCCTTGTTCACAAACACAAAAATAGGAGAGATTTCAAACATAATTCACACATCATGCATTTGGATCAATGTTCCCTCTGTTATATTCACAAGTGCCAAAATGGCTACAAAACATATTCTGATTACAATAGATTTGAAATATTGAGGCTTCTGCTAAGTTGCAGTGCCCTTACACTATTCTCCCCTGTCTTGCAGCTGCAGCTCTCCCATCTGGGCATACAAACTTCTACTTAACTCTAAATGATTTCCATGGTTTCCCATGGATACTTGCCTACTCTAAAATTCATCCTACGCTATCTTAGTTCAGTCGCATTCCAGATCCGTAGTGGATACTCCTTCTCTGTTTACGATTTTTAAAATGTGCCTCAAAGGGTAAAATTCAGCATTGGTTCAAGCGTGCCTCCAAAGGTAAATTATGGCGTTGAGTTAAGGCAGATTTCAAAATTGGTTGCAACTTCCAACATTGAATTTCTGGAAGAACTCCCACGTGTTGAGTGATCCTGCCTCTATGTGCTTGCCAACGATGCTCCTGCATCAATATTGCCATGGATCTAGCAAAGGTCAAGGCTATTATGGAATGTCCTGTGCCAACAAATGTCCCAGAAGCACGTAGCTTCATGGGTTTAGTAGGATACTATCAACAATTCATCAAGGGATTTTCGAAGATAGAAAATCTAATCACAAAATTGCAAAATAAGAACAAGAAATTTGTTTGGACAGAGAAATACACGGAAGCATTTCAGAGGCTCAAAGAGTTGCTGAAAACCACACCAATACTAAAGGTCCCTAACATGGATGTAGACTTCTTGGTATGCACTGATGCATCCAAGGAAGTCTTAGGCAGAGTCTTGATGCAAGATGGTCGAGTGATCGCTTACATCTTGAGGAAACTGAGAAGGCATGAAGAGAACTATGAAACACATGATTTGGATTTGTTAGCCACTATTTATGCCTTGAACATTTGGAGACACTACCTTTTTGGATGAAAATTTGAACTACAAATGGACCACTGTGGACTACAACACATATTTACGCAAAGTGACCTCAACGTGCGACAACGACATAGGTCAGAAGACATTGGTCAGAATTGCTTAGCGAGTACGATTTTGAGATTACTTACATAAAGGGAATAGTGAATTGAGTGGTGGA
>JASDQU010100283.1:245952-274152 GCA_032191745.1 Picea mariana | reverse complement strand
TTTTGGTTGAGGTACATGTTGAGTACATGGTTGAGACAGTAGTTGATGAGTTGGCACATACATGAAGTGTATAGTTGATGATGTTGGTACATATTGACGAGTCATAGTTGATGAGTAGTTGAAACATGATTGGTACATACTTGGTACATGGTTGGATGCACTTGTTTATGGTACATGTTGATTACAGGTTGGTGCATGGTTGATGCACTTGTTTATGGTACAGGTTGATTACATGTTGGTGCATGGTTGATGCACTTGTTTATGGTACAGTTTGATTACAGGTTGATGCATGGTTCAGATTTATTGGTACAGGTTTACAAGTGGTATATCTCACAGTGATAGTGTGACAGTGGTTCCATCATTCTACTTCTACTTCAGGGTGGCAGGACAGGGCAAGGACAGGTGGTTGTAGCCACCTTCCGGTTGTAGCCAGAGAACATTGGGGGTTGTAGCATCCTTCTAGTTGTAGCCAGAGATTTGGGGAGTTGGAGATTCCCTCAGGTTGTAGCCTGAGAAACTAGGGGGTTGGAGCCTCCTTCCAGTTGCAGCTGGAAAACAAAGGAAGTTGGTGCTTCCAATGAATGTAATTCTTCAAGACATATAAGAAAAAGCATTCTGTGGTTTTTTTCCGATTTGGGTTTCCACGTAAAACATTGGTGTACTGTGTATATGTATGATTGTTCATTTGTTCATTGCTTATTTACTCTGTAGTTATTGAATAATAATGCTTCATTGATATAACACTTGGATTATATGGTTAAAAGGGATTAAATTGCTCTATTACTGACTCACCCCCCTCTCAGTAATCCAACAGTGACTAAGGTCACTCCTGGGAGGCGATCTTGAAGACCCCAAGGGAAATTTAAGAGAAAATGAAGGAAGATGAAAATTCCCCTAGAGGTCAAAAAACTAAACCAAAGAGGAGGGGAAGGAAAATGATTTGTAGACCAAGGAAAGCTGCCCCAAAAGTATAGTGCTTTGTCGGATGATTATACCTGCTCGAGACATAAGAGAAACACGCATACATTGCAATATAATCAATTGGACAAGTAATTTAAGTTTTGTTCCCTAAATATAGTTGTTATCAATAATTTATATCAACAAAGAAAGATTTCTAAATCAACGTGGAAAGCATTAGACTAGTTAGCAATGTCATGAATGAAACTAGCAATTAATTATGACTCAAGTAAAGCACTTTGAGACTGAATTAAGAAGGCTGTTATAATGTGGATTTCTGCAGTAGTATGCATCCCTAATGGCTATAGGAAATTATGGATAATATAAGAGAAATTAGCCACTAAAAGTTAGAGATGATTATCCCAAAAGATATGTCTTGATTGGTAGGTTAGGTGAGTGAAGTTAGGGAGAGTTTCTTAGGTCTGTTTGTGAGATATTAGTGGTTAGGGTTAGAGTTTTATGCAACCTAATGGTTTTAGGAAACAAGTTAGTACAACAATGAGAAATTGTGGGAGAAAGGGGATGCCCTAAGGGAGGAATAATCCCCAAGGCATCATTATCACTATCCCAAAGAGACAACTTTAAAACTTGAAAATTCCACGTTTACCAAGGTAGCAATTTATTTCTCCAATTTAATCAGTAAATGACTAGTGCCTTTAAAAAATGGGTTAATGGAGTCAAGAAAAGAAATATCTATAGGTACTACCTCCTTCGGGGTGTAAATCCTCTTACTCCCCAAGGCAAGTATCTCTAGCTAGGGTTTAGGCTAAGAGGGTGTATTCCCTTATACTTCTCTTAGAAAACCCTTGTTAGACCAATAGAATATAAGCATAAAGTGATGGAGACTAAGGTGGGGGTGTATGACCTTATACTTCCCACCTATCTCTAGCAAATAACCTTGACTTGAAAAACAAATGATAGAAACAATGTAGAAACCTTACCAATTCAATGAAAAAGCTAAGACAAACCACCATAAAAGCTATAGAAAATCCTTCCAATGATAACACATCACTTCCATCGAACAATAATCCAATACATAGCCATAAAAAAAAGCACAAGAGAGAGAACTAGCCAAAGAGAGCAAAAATTCCAATCCAAGAGCCTCTCACAATGGAGAGTTATGATAAAATGAGATCTTATGATCTCTTATTTATACAAAATGTCACTAATATAGTTTGTCCACATAATTAAGGGAAAAACACAATAATAGGGGTCAACAACCCTAATATTTCCCCTTTTTACAAAGTAATATTAAACAATTCACTTTAATTTCACTTTTGCACAAAGAAAATCCCTAGTTACAAGGACGTCACCCCTTTACGGGACGTTTTGGCACTAGGAGAAGGTCGCTAGTGATGGAGGAGTGTATAAAGGCTTCCCAAAGCCACATGTCAAGCATCAACATAGATTCCTTAATGTTCATAGCCTCAAGCTCCTCAAAACATCCTTGTGCCAATGCATGTCAACCTCACCACCAAACCCTAACCCCCTAGGTGACGTCATGCCTCTAAAGGTGAATTTTTTCCTCTCTTAGGTAGAATGTTTGGCATGTGGGGGATAGGTTATGTCATCCAAGTCATATTCTAGGTTTTCAAATTTTTATCTCTCTCATATGGCATGTGGGCCCTTGGCATCCACTTATGGGCTTCAAGTCCCATGGAAGCCCAAGCTAGGCTTTTCTTCCAAAACTATCCACCAAATAGGTCCTGCAAAGACAAATAAACATGCCCTCCAAGGATCTCAAGTCATAACATCATGATAAGAGAATCCAATAAATAAATGAGCCACCTAAGCATGTGCATCAAAGTTTACTATTTCAAACAATTAATTGCTCAAAGACATTATGCAACTTATCAAGCTTGAATATGGGAGGGTTAACGAGGTGTCCAATTGGGTATATATTTCCCTAGGTCAAGGTGTTTTTCCAAGAGATCCCTCTCTAATCCATGTAAAGTGGATGAATCATTTAAGGTCAAGAATCAATGGGCATGGGGTTCATGACATACAAGGGGTTGTAGTGTCTCATTCATGTGTGCCTTTGTAAAGGGTGTGTAGTACCTTCATTTTCAATGCACCTTTTCCAAGCCCATTATTTTTCCATTCTTTGTTTCTTTCATAAATTTAAGGACAAGTTGAAGGTTACTGCCCTGGTGTGGTGTCTAGATAATTATAGTGTCACCCAAAAACACCTAGTGGAAATGATAAGGTTGGCTCGTGATGAGACCCCCTTTCTCTCATCCATGCAACTGAGAGCCATTACCTTGGCTTGGTGACCAGATGATGGTAATTTCATACCACTTGATATGCATGGACATGATAGGTCGGATAGTGATGAGACCTCCTATCCTCCAACTAATATTTTAAGCATTCTTAATCATATTTCTTGTGGGTCCCACTTTTCTCAAAGATAAGCATTTCGTTTCTTTCTTGGGTGATACTTGGGTGAAGCATATAGAAGGTTCATACATAGGATTTTATCTTTTACCCAACATCAATCCCTCTAGGCCTTCAACTCCTTCTTCCCATAGAATGAGGGACAACCCCTTCTTGGTTCAATACACCCTAAAATCCTAAGAGATAAGGAAATGGGGGGGGATAGTGATGGAAATTGGTAAGTATGGTTGGGAGTGGTACAATGACTCTTCAAGGGAGTTCCTGGTAGCAAACCCATCCCCAAGTAAGACCACTTACTAGGGCACAATGTCAACCACCAAGGTGAAGTAGGAAAAAAGGCATAACTTCCAAGCATATAACATGAAATCTATAGAAGTCTAAGATACAACATACTTAAATGCCTCAAATATTTAAATGATGCTCATCATAATACTGGCTTGTACCTCATGGAAGGCCCACTGCCTTCCAGAAGCCAGTTGGTGTGGTGTATACCATAGTAAAATCTACGACCTCTGTGGTGGTGAGAAGGGTCTCCATATGTGAAAAATAATATTGCTAGTCATGTCATCTCTTGACTCTCCATATTTTCAAAATGAGGGCCTCGAGACATAAACTGAGTTATCCACAAAATGGGGATAACACTACCTTCAAGTCAAAAGAAGGTCTTTTTGAATGGCTGGTCATGCCCTTTGGTTTGAAAAATTCCCCAGTAAGTTTCACAAGGATAATGGATGATATCTTGTGGCCTTTCACTAAGTCTTTTGTGGTGGTGTATCTTGATGACATCCTCATCTACAACAAGAATTTTGAAGAATAGTTGCAGCATATTCAATAGATTTTTCACACTCCATGGTAGCACAAGCTATATGCCAACTTGGAAAAATGTTCCTTCGACATGGACAGGGTCCAATACCTAGGATATGTTGTAGATGCACATGGTACGCATGTTGATCCAACCAAGATCCAATTCATTCGTGACTGGGAAACCCCAATGACACTCACTGAGCTTCAAATATTCTTTGGCCTTGAAAATTTCTATCATAGGTTTGTGTTGGGATTCCCCCATATTGCATGGTCCCTCAACCAAATAACCAGGGGTAGTGGTAAGGAAATATTTGTGTGGGGCTTGTCTCAACATAAAGTGTTCAATGATCTGAAGAAACACTTGTGCTCCACCCTAGTGATTTCATTACCTGACCTGAAATAACCCTTTGAGATTGAGACAGATGCTTTAGACTATGTTGTGGGCATAGTCATCACTTAGCATGACCACCTCGTGGCCTATGATAGTGAGACACTATCAAATTCCATCCGTAAGTATCCTACTTATGAAAAATAAATTTACTCCATTGTGCAAGCTTGCCACCAATGGAGGTATTACATTCTCAGAATGGAGACAATCATCCAAACTAATCATAAGCCACTGCAGTTCATGCAGACACAAGGCAAATTGCAGAATGACCGCCACCATAAGTGGTCCACATATTTGCAGTAGTTCCACCTCAACATCAAGTATAAAATAGGAAGTACCAAACGAGTTGTTGATTATTGAATCCAACCTCCAGTCATGCCACTCACCACAATGCTCGATTCTTGTGGCCACGAGACCTCCAGATGGCGCCACCTCTATGAGACAAATCCTGACTTCACAAACACCTACTAGATGTTGGGCACAAACACAACTATCACTAATTTCCATCTTCAGGACGGGTTGTTGTTCCATGTTGGCCATCTCAATGTTCCATCAAGCGAGAAATCAAAGTTGATTTGGGAATCCCACTACAATTGGGTGGGTGCACATTTTGGCATGGAAAAGAAAGTGGTAGTGCTGCAACAACACTTCTATTGGCTGAAACTTCGACAAGATGTGAGAAAGTATATCTGGTCCTACACTACCTGTTCTATTGCAAAGCCGACCACTAAGAAACATGTCCCGTACACTCCTCTGCCTACTCTTGACATGCCCTGATAATCCATATCAATTGACTATATGTTGGGGCTTCCATCCACCAAGCGGGGAAATGACTTTGTTTTTGTTGTTGTTGATCAGTTTTCGAAGATGGTGATTCTGTACACCTATAAGAAGAGAATCACAATGGAGGCCACTACCAAGATCTTCTTTGAATGAGTGTGGGTACACTTTGGGATCCCACAAACCATTATCTTAGATTGGGACAATCAGTTCCTCGACACGTTCTGGTCGACACTTTGGTCACTGTTGGAAAACAATCTCACCGAGTCCACTTCCTTTGACCCCCAGACAGATGGCCAAACTGAGTTTGTCAACCAGATGATCGTGCACATCCTACGCATGTACATTTCCAAGCACGCCCACACTTAGGATGAGAGTATTCCCTATTTTCAACACAGATACAACAAATCCATACATAGCTCAACTGGAGATGACCCCTTTCAGGTGGGGTTGGTATTTCAACCATTGGGTCCCATTGATGTTGCACTACCCCTTGCGTCCACCCAAGAAAAACCATCGCATGCTCCAATTGGAGTTGAAAAAGGAACCCAGTTCATTGAGTGGATCCAGAAGATACACCAACAAGTTTAGGATATTTTACAGATGTCCAGTGCCAAGTACAAACAACACCATGATCAACACCGGGTGCCACATCAGTTTCAGGTGGGAGACAAAGTTTGGTTTCACTTGCAGAAAGAACACCTTATAGGGCCTCATCGAAAGATTCATCCACTCCATTATGGACCCTACACCATCACCAATGATGTGGGTGACAATGATTTTGATCTCAACCTTCCCCCCTTCCTTGGATTGCACCTATTGTTTAATGTGGAGCTCATTCAACCTTATTTTCCACCATTATTGAACACCTCGGAGATAGCTGAAAAATTGACACCAACAGAGCTCAACCCTTACTTCATGGAACACGAATCCACTGATAAGATCATGGAAACAGAGGTCAAGGGAACTCACCAATAAAGAATCTATCTTTATAGGGTTGTCAAAGAAGGGTAGCTCTTGAACCAAGGAAAGTGCCTCACCCGGGGCCAAATTCAACAATTTTTTTATCATGTAATAGGGACACTCAATGCAATGGATACCATTGATTCCTAAGGGGGGAGGATTGATCCAGGAGGATCGACCACCCACCTTTTCCAACTGGCTCAAAACAATTTTTTGGCAACTTACTATTTTTTGTAGTTTTTCGATTCGTGAACTGTCGGTGCCATTTTAAGGGACTAAATGACATTTTTACACGATCGTGCATCTCAATTTTAGCTATAGGATTTTATTGATCCCCCTAAATTAATCTCCTCATCAATACCTTTCAAACGAGTTATCATGCGTCCTAAACAAAGATTGTATGCAAAAGTTATGACCAGGGTAAGTTGATGTACTAACTTACCCCAATGAAGCCCACATGAATAAAATGAATTTTGGAATTCATTTTATAGTAAAAAATCCTTTAGAGCCTCATTGTACTCATCGTCTTGCGAATTAGTGTAGCCGTCACATCTCTTCTCACAGATAATATCCCACCATTCTAGCAAGCTTGTTTTCAGTATGCATTTTACAGTTTTTAGCATATTTCTTATTTAATAGAAGTCAAGTATACTGTATCTCTATTATTGTTCACTATGTCTCTAAGTTAATATTATAGATATGTGGTTTCATTTCATTCCGCTCATAAATCCGAATCAATGGTATTGGAGCAGTCTTCTCCTTGTTGTTTTTTTTAATGCATGTCCCCTACACGGTCAAGGTATAAATAGTTGGGTCTCGAGCTTGTTTCTCTTGAGGACAAATTCTATCGCACACCCAAGAAACCATCCATGGAAGGTGAAAAGAAAAATGATAGGACATGAGATCCTTTCAAAATGTTACTTGAGGAAAGATTTGAGCGACAAATGAATGAGATGATGGAAAACTTTGCACAAATCCTTTGACAACTACCGACAAGCGACGCATCCACCTCAAGCGAAGGCGCCCACCCCTTCAAGGTAAAAATCAATTTTGATAGTCCTATATTTGAAGGTAAAATAGATGCAGATGTCATAGATACATGGTTAAACCTTCTAGAAGGATATTTTTCTATCGAAAATTTTTCTGATAGAGAAAAGATTACGTTTGCGCTCCTCAAGGCCGTCCCCTATGTCAAAGATTGGTGGGAGACTTTTTGTGAGAAAAAGGAAATAGAGGGATCCACATTATTTGAATTTGCACCCACTTTGGGTTCCTTTAGGGATGATATTAAGGAACAATACTACCCTGTTGGAATTTATGATGAATTTTATACAAGATGGATCACACTGCGACAGGAAAGAGACCAAAGTGCCAGAGTTCACTAATGTCTTCCATACCTTGTGCACCATGATAGGTATCAAATATTATGAGTGACATATGGTGCTCAAGTACTATGGAAATCTGCATAGATACATCCAGAAAAAAAATGATTTTTTTGGAAATCTCATCCTTGGGCTCGGCCTATCGATATGTCGTCAAAATCGAGTAGAAGAAGGGTAAGGGAAGCCCTAACCCAGAGAAAAAAGGGCAAAGCAAAGATGGACAACCTCAGGAAAACCAGTCCAAGCTGTAAGCAAAGAAGGACAATGGAAAGATGAATAAAGATACTGGTAAGTGGTGCGACTTTCATAAGAGCCCTTAGAATAACACTACTGATTGTCGCTCAAAGTAGTCACTGATGGCTGAGGTAAAAGCCTATGAATCAGATGTGGGTTCTAATTATGAGTTAGAACCAGAAAAGGGGAGATAGATCATTGTTTTGGAACCTAGTGCCACCATTGCTACCACCAAGATCCAAACCGATGAACCTAATGAGCCAGAGGAAGGCAAGTGCCTCTTTCATTAAGATATGTGGGTAAAAGGCACTCTGCTACACTTATCGTTGATAGTGGTATCCAGAAGAACCTCATCTCAATAGAGGTCATCAAGTGACTAGCCCTGCCAACAACTCCACACCCTCAACCCTAAACCATTGGATGGCTCTGTCAAGGAAGCGATCTTTGCACCAACCAACAATGTCGCATGTCGTACAACATCAAGCCATTCAAATATGAGGTGTTGTATGATGTTTCTCCCCTTGAAGTTTGTGATATTATTTTCGGCAAACCTTATTTATGGAAATGTCATGTTGTATATGAGTCTAGGCCTCACAGTGTTATTAGTACTTTGAATAGGAAATTGTACAGTATTCCCGAGGTAGTCCCACCTAGTGATATTTTCTTTGATCTCTGCCAAGCAATGCAGGAAGGCCAATTCTCAGACCAGGAAGTTTTTCTTTTTCATGATTTTCTCTCAGAGTGAGCGAAAGGTTGCAACCACATCCATGGCCTCCATTGCCGACCTCTCCATGGAGCAGAAGCAAGTGGATAAGGTCATCGAAGAATACAAAGACATATTCTCATCACCTACTGGGGTACCTATGCTTTTCCAAGTCAAGCATCCCATCAATCTAACCCCTGACGCACCACTACCTAATGGGTCAGTCTATCACCATTCTCTACTAGAAAATGAGGAGATCAAGCACCAGATCTAAGAACTGCTCCATAGGGGGCACATCTGATCGAGTTCATCACCTTGTAGAAGCCCAATTGTGCTGGTGCAGAGGAAAGATGGGACTTGGATACTCTGAATTGATTATCAGGCCCTAAATAAAATCACAGTCAAGAACCGATACCCGATTCCCCGAATCAACGATCTCCTTGATCAACTCAAGGGGGAAAAATACTTCAGTAAGATTGATCTGAAGTTTGGTTATCATCAAGTCCCAATAGAATAGATAGATGTATGGAAAATTGCTTTCAAGTCAAAAGAAGGTTTTTTTGAATGGCTGGTCATGCCCTTTGGTTTAAAAATACCCCAACAAATTTCATGAGGATGATGGACGATATCTTGCAGCCTTTCACTATTTCTTTTATGGTGGTGTATTTGGATGACATCCTTGTCTACAACAAGACTTGGGCAGAACACTTGCAACCTATTCAACATGTTCTGCACACTACGTGACAACACAAGCTATATGCCAACTTGGATAAATTCTGATTTAGCATGGACATGGTCCACTACCTAGGATACATTGTTGATGCACATGGTGTGCATGTTGATCCAACCAAGATCCAAGTCATCCATGACTGGCCAACCCCAATCACTCTCACTAAGCTTTGAAGCTTCTTAGGCATTGCCAATTTATATTGCAGGTTCGTGTTGGGATTCTCCCATATTGCATGGGCCCTCGGAAAAATAACTAGGGGTGGTGGTAAGGAAAAATTTGTGTGGGGCATGTCCCAACAAAATTCGTTCGATGATCTAAAGCATTGCTTCTGCTCCACCCCGGTGCTTTCAAACAACCCTTCAAGATCAAGACAAATGCTTCAAAACATGTTGTGGGAGCAGTTATCACTCAACACGACCACCCCACATCTTATCATACTGAACACTATCAGACACCGTCCGTAAATACCCTACTTACAACAAATAAATGTACTCCATTGTGAAATCCTACTACCAATGGAGGAATTACATTCTTGGGTAGGAGACAATAATTCACACTGATCATAAGTGATTGCAGTTCATGCAGACACAAGGAAAATTGCAAAATGACCACCATCAGAAGTGGTCGATATATTTGCAACAGTTCCACCTTAACATTAATTATAATATAGGAAGTACCAACCGAGTCATTGATTGCCTCGACCAACCTCCAGTTGCGACACTCACCACAGTGCTTGATTCTTGCGGTCACGAGACCTCTAGATGGCCCCACCTCTATCATATAGATTTTGACTTCGCCAACACCTACCATATTTTGGGCACAAACACATATGTCACTAATTTCCATATCCAAGATGAAATCCTGTGCCATATGGGAAATATTTGCAATCCATCAAGCGAGCGAGTGAACATAATTTGGGAATCCTACTATAGTCAGGTGGCATGACATTTCAGCATGGAAAATAAAGCGACAATGTTTCAACGACATTTCTAATGACTGACACTTCGACAGGATGTCAACAAGTATATCTGATCCTGCATTGCTTGCGTTATTTCCAAACTAGCCACTGTTGGGACAAGGGCAGACCCAGGGTTCAACGCTCAAGAGCACACCAACAAACCCCTAACTACCAACCCTTTTGACAACACCTGCGAAGCAGATGAAGTCTCACTTGAGGTAGAGGCAGGGGTGGTTGCAGGACTCAGATGTCTATAACCTTAGATGGGACACATATCTATGATTATAGCACTTAGCAATTATCTAGCAAGGTTTATCTATCAATATTCAATCCTTACAACACTTTACAGATAGCACAGAGCATCGCAGTATATACTTAGATTCAAGAAGACTTATAACTTAGATACAACAAGATAGATTGGATTCACCAGATCAGACACTAAGCATCTTATATATCAGATATAACATTCATTCCTATCTTAGAAGCACAAAGCATAACTAAATCTACTTAATCACATCAAGCACTTAGCCAAGAAGGAGATAAACACATTAGGTCAAAGTACAGAGCACAATACACACAATTACCATGGTTCACCCCCACCTTGGGGCTACATCCACAAAGTCTTCTTCTTTATATTATCTCGGTCAAGTGGTTACAACACAGAGCTTCAATGACCCTTACTTCACATAGGATAGAAGATCTGCGCAACTCGCTAGATCCTTCTTCCTTGCACTTCAACACAAAACTACAACAACTTGCACTGTGCTTTTCACAATCATGCACAAAGCATTTACAAGATACATCCGATCACACAGATCCAGTCCTGGCACAAACACTTTAGCTATACATCACATAGATGTAGTACTCTCTCTTTCTTACATTGCCTAAGTATCTATTTATAGATTACAAAATGGGCCTAAGCATGGGTAAACCCATGGGCTGACATCCCTTTCCCATTACATCAACCCAAAACCCTAAAGGGACCCAAAAATTGGTCTAGTTTCCCTAATTTCCACTTCGCGTTGCGCTCCATCTTTGGCAAGCTATTGCAGTCCCAAAAACGGTCAAATATGACCAAGTATTCTTCAAAACTTGGTCAAGGGCCAACAAGCCCCTAACACTCACCTGTGACTCATCCTGAGTCACTATGGTCTGATCAATTCTGCCTCGAATGCCTCAAGCTTAGCTCGAGCTTTTTCAACTTGCTGTAGTGCAACAACCTCTTGCTCAGTGAATTCCTGGATCACTGTGTCATTGAGCGGTCCTTCCAGGCACTGTTTTGCAATGATGACAACCTGTTCAAGTTCATATCCCTGGCTTTCAAGTTCAACGAATAGCCGACCTTCCTTTTCTTAGATCGGCTGAAGTTGTTGGGAAACTTCCATTACTTTACTTTGCAGTGTATGTACCTGTGTTTGGGCTATGCGTTGTTCTATGAACCTCTTCATTCTTTCGAGTGGGGTCAAAGTCTTTATCTATGCCTGTAGCATGTCTGCATGCTACTTTGATTCTTGGAGCTGTGCCTCTAATGTCTGCAATTCTGGATTCTCTGCGAGGGTTTCATAAGTCTGGGCACTTCTAGCACTCAACTACTTGCATTCCAGGGAAAAGGTTTTTAATCGGCCAACTGCGCTTCAAGCAGTGGCCTCTCTTAAATATCTTATTTCTTTAGGGGTCTCAGGCACGGTGCAGAGCTCCAGATCTGTGATGTGCTGTTGGAGTTGTTGGATTACTTCTTCCAGTTGGGTCACCTTCTGTGGGAGATGGTCTTCCATCTTCACTTCTATGACCGTCATAGAGTGAAGTGCTTTGTGAACCCTTTCCTGTACTTCAAGTTTCTCTGCTAGCAACTCTGCCTTTTCCTTGTCCCACTTCACTTTCAGGGCAATCTTTTCCCGTTCTTCCTCACTCCGTTTTTCTAGAATTGATTTTTTTGCTTACATCAAAGCATGGGTGGCTTGGGCTATGTCTTCTTGAGCTCGTCAAAGGCGAGATTTGACTTGATCAACGATTTGGTGTAGATGAGTGGGCTCATCACCTGTTCCTGATGTTCCACTTATCAAGGGTACTGTAGAAACTGCTCAGCTAGATTGGAGTGCCTGCTTCACTTCTTGGACTTCTCCCTTGATTCAGTTGAATATATCCTCCTGCTTTGCTTCTTAATTTTCTATGAGCTCTACTGAAACATCATTCAGAGAAACAATTAAGAAGTCGAATTCATCTGAGGTAAGGGTAGTTTTAACCGTGGTCTGGGTGGCCTTAGATTTCTTTCGGGAGGAAGGTTTTTTTGGTGTAATCTTTCGTTTCATGGAGGGATCCTCCTCCTCTCTAGGTGGAGAAACCTCGCCTCTGTTTTGTTCAACTTCTGTGCTGCCTAGCTCATCACCATCACCTCCTTGCATAGGTAAGATCGAAGTAGTCTTTGTGGACGTGCTAGGGATATCTTCAGCTTCATCATCCTTCTTAGTCTTTCTTGGACCAGGTGTATCCGACATAGCTTCAGGGATTTCCTCGTCGGACATGTCTGCAGGGTCCGTTGCAACAAGGAGGTCCACCGACCATTCCTTGGTAATCTCCTCCAAGTCATCTTCTGTCTGCTTGTAGTAGGATTGGAGCTGCTATTTATGCTCATCACCACGCATTGTAATATAGGTGAAGTGGTGGTCCACACATAATTTCATCAAAGGTCTAAACCTATGAAGTATGTTTGGGGTGATTCATGGTGTAGACTGAATTGCAATCTTTAGTTGGTTGAAATAGGTGTGGAAGACAACATTGGACTGCCACTACTTGTTCATGTCACTGGAGTACCACAGAGTACAAAACTTCACTGCTAGTGGTTCAAAAGGTTCAATCTCTAGAAAAGTGGCTCCCTCTTGAAGTTCCCAATTGATGAAAGTGATGAGTAGAGCAACCACTAAAGTGCAACTCATACCCTTGGTCTTGCACTCCTCTGCAATCCAACTCTAATTGGTTTACAAGATAATGTGCCCAATTCATCTGTAGTCCCTCGACACACTTCTCTGCGAGGTCAACTATGAAGCCAGTCACCTGTGTTGGTCTGTTCTTACAAACTAACTTGCCCGTGATCAGCTGACAGGCAAGGCGCACTGTGCCACTCTAGATAGAGGCTACCTTGTAGCCTCACGTACCTTTCTCTACATCACCATAAGTTTCTTTTATATGCTATGATAGTGCTTGGTCTGAGGTCTTTCCTAGGTAAAAGTCCCATGGGTCAGGGCCTTGCATGCTAAGCCCTATGATCCAATTGATCAGAGTCAGATCCATAGTGATGCGGTGGTCCAACCATAAGTATCTGCCGTGGTAGCAAGATAGTAGCAACTTGACACATGCCTTGACTTCCTGGTGTCTGGCGAAGTGAGGGATCTTCATTACATTGAGCAGTGTGGAATGCGTGAGGTTCTGGGTCCAGGACTATAGGACAATCTTAGGATTTCTTCCTTTGGTCTTGGTTAAGTACTTGTGCGGAGCTAACATGCTATAGGTTTTGCGATCTCCAAGGTTAAAATCATTAAATTTCAGTGATGCGATCTTATCCTAGTCAACACATACTACACGCACCCCTTTTGGAAGATACACAGTGATCAAGGTGTACTCAAAGTCTCTGGGTACATTGTCACAGTTAATCTTGCCGCTCAAAGGTGGTATGTAAACCGATAGAATGTGTGGGATCAACTTGGCGTTTGCAATATCGTCTCTGTGCTTTGTTCTTGTCTCAGTCATGGTTCTGGAAGGTCCTGCTTTGCGAGCACTGGAGGGAGAATCTTGGAATCCTCCTGTTGAATATGCTTGCATGCCTAAAGACATCCTTCTTTCTGACATGACTCTCTCAGCCATTAAGTCAATAAAAAATTCTTCAACTACTTTCTCAACAACGTTGAGCTCGTCCAACATACAAGCTTGGGTCCACTAGCTCAGGTGTGAAAATGAATACAGAGACTACGAGGATAGTATGGGAACAATGCAATGATCACATGATGAAGTAATCTCAAGTTTCGGGCTCAAATTATCATTTAGAAAAAGTAATTTCGATGCGTGGTGCGATGAACTAAGTAGGGAAACTTAGCAACGGTCGGCTTGCAACATATAAGAGGTTGCATTAACTGATGTTCTGTCCATATGGTGTGGTCTAATGGTCTAGTGGTGAGCCATAAAAGCGTTTTGACCCATTCGGAGTGGAATTCAAATGATTATATTGGTTTCCAATGACTATATTTATGTGCCATGGCGAAGTGCCATAGGTCGATGTTCTAATATCCCGACGAAGCTCGATTCCTGTGAGTTTTCCTTCTGCGAAGTTTCCTCTGGAGTCTTCTGTAACTTTCCAATTTTAGCCCTCTTCTTACTTAGCTTCCTAGCCTTTTTCCCAGTAAGCTTCTTCTGGGTCATCCTTTTTCCATTTTGATTCTTATCTTCTCTTGACATAGTCACTTCACAGTGCTTAGGTTCTTTCTTCAGATCCAAAGGTAATACTCCTTCATCATATGGATTAGGTATTTCAGTCTTCTATGGTTCCTCTAATTCTCTTATAAATTCTATACCTAAGTCCTTGGTGTTCAATGGCTTAGGTCTGTCCTCTTGTTCTTTCATCAAGCAGAAGATACTTCTAGACATAAATTCCATGAGTTCTTGCTTCTTCTGTTCTAAAGCGTCCTTTTCTTCTGTTCTCTGGATCTGGTCTTTTTCAGTCCAGATCTTGCCTAACAAAGCTAGAAATGGGGCATGGTCCTCAATAAATTTAATAACTTCAAATTCTTCCTTTGTCGAAGTTCTGTGGGTACTCATAGCTATCTGGGTAATTCTGCCACATAGGGTTACCATTTTTCCTTTAAACAATCTGATGGTTCCTAGTGAAGGGACCAGAGCAGGCATTCCTAGGGTTTCCCAAGTGTTTTCTGTCATAATGTTCATTGGTGTTCCCTCATCCAGAGCACTGTCAATGTCGAAGTCTCCTATTCTTACTTCGATTTTCTCCTTTTCTTTGAATATCTCTAACAAACTGACATCCTTATGGTCATCTAGAGTTTCTTTTATTTTCATTAACATGATCTTTGATTCTTTCTGGGGTTCTTCTATAATTTTAGTCTCTTGATCTCCTTCAGAGTTTGCTTGTTCCATATTCAACTTTTCAAGTCTAGCAATCATTCTAGGGAAATCCAATACTTCATGGTCCATAGCTCTACAACAAAGGCAACTAGGGTTTCTCCCAGGGCTTTCCTTAGCAAGATGTCCTGGTATTTTGCAATTGTAGCAAAGAGTTAATCCTCTCTTTCTCTTCAATGATCCCCAACTCTTTTTGTACTGTGTGCTAGGATCATAAGGGCTAGCTTGAAAATTTTTCTTTCTAGGGTCTTGCATCCATTGGTTAGTCAAAAAACTCTTTCTATGCATAGGTATAACATATCTTTCATTATTTCTATTCATATCAATCTTCATTTTACCTAACAATGCTCCAATTTTTAAGCTGAGACAATCAAGCATACCTAAATCCATACGTTAGAAGTAAAAATTTTCACTTATTTGCTTCCACGGGGAACAAAGCTTTCAGATCTAAAACTTGAACTATTCTTACCTTTACTAGAGGTTAGAGCTTACAGATCTTACCTCTTTTCTGTAGAAATTTCTTTCTTAGGGCACAAAGTGTTCAGATCTCACTTCTTTTCTTCAGTATAAACCTCTTTTCTTGCATATCTGACCTCTTTCCTTCAGATTTGACCTTTCTTTCTCAACACAAAGCTTCGCAGGACAACTAGAATACTGCACACTAGGGCAACAAATCTACTCATAGAGCTTATTTCACACAAAGCTTTTTCTTCTTTAGTTCCCAACAATCACATATTCAAGTCTCGACAACAGAACCATTTGTTGGGATAGGGGCAGACCCAGGGTTCAATGCTCAAGAGTGCACCAACAAAACCCTAACTACCGACCCTTTTGGCAACACCTGTGAAGCAGATGAAGTCTCACCCGAGGTAGAGGCAGGGGTGGTTGCAGGACTCAGATGTCTGCAACCTTAGCTGGGACACAGATATGTGATTATATCACTTAGCAATTATCTAGCAAGGTTTATCTGTCAATATTCAACCCTTACAAAACTTTACAGATAGCATGAAGCATCAAAATATATACTCAGATTCAAGAAGAATTAACACTTAGATACAACAAGATAGATTGGATTCACCAGATCAGACACTAAGCATCTTATATATCAGATCTAACATTCATTCCTATCTCAGAAGCACAAAGCATAACTAAATCTACTTAATCACATCAAGCACTTAGCTAAGAAGGAGATAAACACATTAGGTCAAAGTACAGAGCACAATACACACAGTTACTATGGTTCAACCCCACCTTGGGGCTATGTCCACAAAGTCTTCTTCTTTATATTATCTCGGTCAAGCGGTTATAACACAGAGCTTCAATGACCCTTACTTCGCACATGACAGAAGATCTGCGCAACTCACTAGATCCTTCTTCCTTGCACTTCAACACAAAACTACAACAACTTGCACTGATCTTTTCACAATCATGCACAAAGCATTTACAAGATACATCTGATCACACAGATCCAATCCTAGCACTAAGCCTTTAGCTATACATCACATAGATGCACTACTCTCTCTTTCTTACATTGCCTAAGTATCTATTTATAGATTACAAAATGGGCTTAAGTGTGGGTAAACCCACGGGCCGACGTCCCTTTCCCGTTACATAAACCCGAAACCCTAAAGGGACCCAAAAATAGGTCTAGTTTCCCTAATTTCTACTTCGCGTTGCGCTCCATCTTTGGCAAGCTGTCGCAGTCCCAAAAACGGTCAAATATGACCAAGTATTCTTCAAAACTTGGTCAAGGGCCAACAACCACTAAGAAACAAGGCATGCACACTCCTATGCCTACTTCTAACGGGCCTTGGGAATCCATCTTAATGGACTACATATCATGCCTTCCATCCACCAAGCGGGGAAATGACTGTGTTTTTTTGGTTCTTGATCGCTTTTCCAAGATGGCTATTTTTTCCACCTGCAAAAAGACAATCATAGCAGAGGCCATTGCAAAGGTCTTCTTTGAACGAGTGTGCGTACACTTTGGGATCCCATAAACCATTATCTCATATCGAGCCAGAAGGTTCCTCAACACATTTTGGTTGAGCCCCTGGTCACTGCTGGACACCAAGCTCACTAAGTCCTCTACCTTCCACCCCCAGATGGATGACCAAATCAAGGTCTTCAACAGTATGATCGTGCACATCATGCACATGTATAATTCTAATCACCCTCACACTTGGGATGAGATTCTTCCCTATTTTTAACACAACTACAACAGATCCATACATATCTCAACTGGACACAACCCCTTTCAGGTGGGGTTGGGATTTCAACCATTGGGTCCCATGGATGTTGCACTACTCCTTGTGGCCACCCAGACAGACTCGTCCCATGCTCCAACTGGAGCTGACAAAGTCACCTTGTTCATTGAGTGGATCCAACACATCCGCCAATAGGTTTATGATATTTTATATAAGGCCAATGCCAAGTACAAGTAGCACCATGATCAACATCGGGTGCCACACCATTTTGAGGTGGGAGACAAAGCTTGGTTGCACTTGTAGAAAGAACACCTTACATGACCTCATCAGAAGCTTCATCCACTCCTTTTATGGACCCTACACCATCACCAAGGTTATGGGTAACAATGATTTTGAGCTCAACCTTCCCCCGTTCCTTGGCTTGCACCCAATGTTCAATGTGGACCTCCTTTGACCTTATTTTCCACCATTATTGGACACCTTGAAGATAGCAGAACAATTGACACCAAGAGAGATCAACCCTAATTGCATGGAACATGAATCCACTGATCATATCATGGACACACTGGTCAAGGGAACTTGCTAGTAGAGGATCCATCTTTATCGGGTTGTCAAAACAGGGCAGCTCCTGCACGAAGACAAGTGGCTCACCCGGGGCCAAATTCAACAAAAAATTCCTCATCTGATGGGGGAAATCAATGAAATGGATACTATTTCTTCTTAAGGGGGGAGGATTGGTATAGGAGGATATTAGTGGCCACTCACCTTTTCCAACAGGCTCAAAACAATTTTTTGGCAACTTATTATTTTTAGCAGTTATTTCGTACCTGAAATTTTGGGGCCATTTTGAGGGCCTAAACGACGATTTTTCATGATAGGGCACCTCAATGATAGCTAAGTTTTTTTTTTATCCCCCTAAATGAATATCATCACCAATACATTTCTAACGAGTTATCATGCACCCTAAACGAAGATCGTATGCAAAATTTACGACCCCAAAAAGTTGATGTACTAACTTACCCCAATGGGGCCCACATGACTTTTGGCGCTTCATCTCCTAGGGTTAGGTTTTTGGATGTCTAGAGTTTTGGAATTCATGTTTATTGTAAAAATGAATTCAGAGCCTCATTGTAGTCATCTTCTTGCAAATGAGCATAGTCATCACATCTCTTCTCAAAGATAAGCTGCCACCATTCTAGCAAGCTTGTTTTCAGTCTGCATTTTACAGTTTTCAGCATATTTCTTATTTGATAGAAGTCAAGTTTTACTATATCTCTATTATTGTTCACTATGTCTTTGTGTTAATATTATAAATCCGTGGTTTCATTTTTTTTTTCTCATAAATCCGATTCAGTGGTATCAAAGTAGTCTACTCCTTGTCATTTTTTTAAAGCATGTCCCCATCGTGGTTAGGGTATAAAGAGTTGGGTCTCGAGCTTGTTTCTCTCGAGGACAAATTCTCTCACACGCCCAAGAAACCTTCCATGGTGGGTGAAAATAAATATGACGGGACATGATATCCCTTCAAAATGTTGTTTGAGGAAGCCCTTAAGCGACAGAGGAATGAGATGATGGAAAACTTTGCACAAATCCTTCGATGGATGTTGACAAGCAACACATCCACCTCAAGCAGAGGTGCCACCCCCTTCAAGGTACATATCAATTTTATATTCCTATATTTTAAGGTAAAATAGATGCAGATTCCGTAGATAAATGGTTAAACCTTCTAGAAGGGTATTTTTTTGTCCACAAATTTTTCGATAGAGAAAATATTACATTTGCACTCCTCAAGGCCGTCCCTCATGTCAAATATTGGTGGGATAATTTCTGTGAGAAAAAGGAAATAGAGGGATCCACATGATTTGTAGTTTCACCCACTTGGGGTTCCTTCAAGGATGATATTGAGGAAAAATACTACCCTGTTGGAAAATATGAAGACTTGTATAGAAGATGGACCACATTGCGACAAGAAAGAGACCAAATAGTGCTAGAGTTCAATAATGTCTTCCATACATTTCACACCAAGCTTGATATCAAAGAATATGAGCAACATCTAGTGCTCAAGTACCGCGATGGTATGCATAGATACATGCATACAAAAATGGAGTTTTTGGACATCTCATCATAGCACAAGCAAAGCAAGGGAAACCCCAACCTATAGAAAAAAGGATAGTGCAAATATGGGAAACCTTAGGACAACCAATCCAAGCCGCAAGCAAAGAAGGAAAATGGGAAGACAAAGAAAGATACCAAGAAGTGGTGCGACTTCCATAAGATCCCCTGGCATAAAACTATTGATTGCCGCTGAAAAGAGTCATTGGTGGCTGAGGTAAAATCCTCTAATTTAGAGGTGGGTTCTGACTTTTAGTCAAAACCAGAAAAGGGGAGAAAAACCATTAATGCAAATACAATGCCACCGTTGCTACCACCAAGATCCATCCTGGTGAACTTGATGAGCGAGAAAAAGGTGAACTCCTCTTTCATTCATAGATGTGGGTAAAAGGCACTCTGATGCACTTCATCGTTGATAGCAGTAGCTAGAAGAACCTCATCCCAGTAGAGTTTGTCAAGTGGCTAGCCTTGTCAACAACGCTACACCTACAACCCTACACCATTAGATGGCTCCATCAAGCAAGCCATTTTCATGTCAACCAACAATGCCACTTGTTGTATGACATCAAGCCATTCAAAGATGATGTATTATGTGATGTTATTTTAGGCCAACCTTATTTATGGAAACATCATGTTGTATATGAGTGTAGGCATCACATTGTTATTATTACTTTGAAAAAGAAATTGTACAGGATTCCCGAGGTAGTCCCACCTAGTGCTATTTCCTTAATCTCTGCCAAGCAATGCAGGAAGGCCATTTCTCAGACAGAGAAGTTTGTCTTCTTTGTGATTCTCTCTCATATTGAGAAAAAGGTTGCTGCCACATCCACGGCCTGCGCAGAAGACCTCTCCACACAACAGAAACAAGTGGATAATATCATGAAAGAATACAACGACATCTTCTCATTACCTACTAGTGTACATATTCATTGTGAGGTCAAGCATCCCATCAATCTGACCCCCGACGCACCACTACCTAATGGGCCAGTCTATCACCGCTCTCTGTTAGAAAATGAGGAGATCAAGAATCAGATCCAAGAAGTGCTCTGCAAGGGGCACATCCAACCCAAATCATCACCTTATGGAAGACCAATCATGTTGGTGCAGAGGAAAGATGGGACTTGACGACTCTACATTGATTACCGGGCCCTAAATAAAATCACAGTAAGGAACTGGTACCCGATTCCCTGAATCGAAAATATCCATGATCAACTCAAGGGGGCCAAATACTTTAGTAAGATTGATCTAAAGTCTGGCTACCATCAGGTCCCAATAGAACAGGTAGATGTATTGAAAAATTCCTTCAAGTCAAAAGAAGGTATTTTTGAATGGTTGGTCATTCCCTTTGGTTTGAAAAATGCCCCAACAACTTTCATGATGATGATGGATGATATATTGCGACCTTTCACTAATTATTTTGTGGTGGTGTATTTGGATGACATCCTCATCTACAACAAGACTTGGGCAGAACACTTGCAACATATTCAACAGGTTTTGCACACTTTGCAACAACACAAGCTATATGCCAAATTGGAAAAATGTTCCTTCGACATGGACATGGTCCAGTACCTAGGCTACATTGTTGATGCACATGGTGTACATGTTGATTCATCCAATATCCAAGTCATTCGTTAGTGGCTAGCCCCAACCACACTCATTGACATTCAGATCTTCTTAGGCCTTGCTAATTTCTATCACATGTTTGTGTTGGGATTCTCAAATATTTCATCGGACCTCAGCCAAATAACCAGGGGTGTTGGTAAGGAAAAATTTGTGTGGGGCCTGTCCCAATAGAAAGTGTTCAGTGATCTGAAGTAGTGCTTATGCTCTACCCCAATTCTTTCATTACTTGACCTGCAACAACCCTTTGAGATCAAGACAGATGATTCAGACTATGCTGTGGGCACATTCATCACTCAATACGGCCACGCCATGACTTATTACAGTGAGAAACTATCATATTTCATCTGTAAGTGCGCCACTTATGACAAATAAATGTAATCCATTGTGCAAGCTTGCCGCCAATGGAGGCATTACATTCTTAGGAAGGAGACAACCATCCACACTGATAATAAGCCACTGTAGTTCATGCAGACACAAGACAAATTGTAGAATGAACGCCATCATAAGTGGTCCACATATTTGCAACAGTTCCACCTCAACAACAAGTATAAAACATGAAGTACCAACCAAGTCGCTGATTTCCTTAACTGACCTCCAGTCACGACACTCACCACAATGGTCAATTCTTGCAGCCACAAGACCTACGCATGGCCTCACCTCTATGATACATATCTTGACTTCACCAACACCTACTAGATATTGGGCACAAACACAACTGTCAATAATTTCCATCTTTAGGAAAGGTTGTTGTGCCATTTAGGCCATCTCTGCGTTCCATCAAGTGAGCGAGCAAAGATAATTTGGGAATCCCACTACAGTCGAGTGGCAGGACACTTCGGCATGAAAAGGACAGTGACAGTGCTGCATTGACATTTCTAATGGCCAAAACTTCGAGATGATGTCAACAAGTATATCTGGTCATGCACTACCTGCACTATTACCGAACATGCCACTAAGAAAGAAAGCCTATACACTCCTCTTCCTACTACTAACAAGCTCTAGGAATCCATATCAATGGACTACATGTCGAGCCTTCCATCCATGAAGCGAGGAAATGACTGCGTTTTTGTGGTTGTTGATCGCTTTTCCAAGATGACAATTCTGGTTGCCTGAAAGAAGAGAATCACAACTTAGGCCATTGCCAAGCTCTTCTTTGAATGAGTGTGGGTACACTTTGGGATCCCACAAACCATTATCTCAGATTGGGACACCTGGTTCCTCAACACATTCTAGTCGAGCCTCTGGTCACTATTGGACACCAAGCTCACCAAGTCCACTGCCTTCTACCCCTAGATGGATGGCCAAACCGAGGTTGTCAACTGAATGATCATGCACATCCCGCACATGTAAAATTACAAGCACCCCTGCACCTGGGATGAGAGTCTTTCCTATGTTCATCATAGCTACAACAGAGCCATACATAGCTCAACTGGCCATAACCCCTTTCAGGTGGGGTTGGGATTTCAAAAATTGGGTCCCATAGATGTTGCACTACCCCTTGCGACCACCCAAGTAGAATTGTCGCATACTCCAACTAAAGAAAATAAATCCACCTAGTTCATTGAGTGGATCCAACACATCCTACAATAGGTTTAGGATATTTTACAAAAGTTCATTGCCAAGTACAAGCAACGCCATGATCAACATTGGTTGCCACACCAGTTTCAGGTGGGAGACAAAGTTTAGTTGAAATTGAAGAAAGAGAACCTTACAGGGCCCCATTGGAATATTTTTCCACTCCATTATGGACCCTAAACCATCACCAAGGCTGTGATTGACAAATCTTTTGAGCTCAACCTTCCCCCCTTCCTTGGCTTGCACCCAATGTTCAATGTGGACCTCCTTTGGCCTTATTTTCCACCATTATTGGACATGTCAGAGATATCAGAACAATTTTCACCAATAGAGATCAACCCTGACTGCATGGAACATGAATCCACTGATCATATCGTGGGCACATAGGTCAAGGGCACTCTCCAACAGAGGATCCTACTTTATCGGGTTGTCAAAGTAGGGTAATGCGTGCACCAAGGAAAGTGGCTCACCTGGGGAAAAATTCAATAGAAATTTTATCATTTGATGGGGGCACTCAATGCAATGGAGACCATTTCTTCATAAGGGTGGAGGATTGATCCACGAGGATCTCCATGGCCACCCACCTTTTCCAACTGGCTCAAAACAATTTTTTGGTAACTTACTATTTTTAGCAGTTTTTCTGTTCCTAAACTTTCGAGGCCATTTTGAGGGACTAAAAAACGTTTTTTTCATTATTATGCACATCAATGATAACCTAAGGCTCACATTGAGCCCCATAAATGAATCTCCTTGTTAATACCTTTCCAACGAGCTATCGTGCGCCCTAAATGAAGATCGTATGAAAAAGTTACGACCCTGGGAAGTTGATGTACTAACTTATGCCAACAAGGCCTTCAGAGCCTCATTATACTCATATTCTTGCGAATGAATGTATCCATCACATATGTTCTCAGAGATAAGCCACCACCATTATAGAAACCTTGTTTTTAGTCTACATTTTATAGTTTTCCGCATATTTCTTATTTAATAGAAGTTAAGTTTTATTGTCTCTATTATTGTTCACTGTGTCTCTGTGTTAATATTATAAATTTGTGGTTTCATTCGTTCCACTCATAAATCTAGATCACAAGGATTTATAACATTTCAAAACATATCACAAGCTACAAAATATACTCCATAGGTGGAATGGAATAATTATCCTTCTTTGCCACTCGGTCAAGATTTCTGAAATCCACATACAACCTTATCTCTCCACACTTCTTCCTTAGAGGTAAGATTTCAATCCAATGATAAGTAGTGCACAATAAAAATGATCTTCACATCAACTAAATTCTTCAATTCCTTTTGTATCAATTGTTCTAGTGGTGAATGGATCCTCTGAAACTTCTACTGGAAAGGTTCTGTGTCAAGCTTCAAAGGTATCACATGTTGAATGATCCCTGTGTCATATACCTTGAAGTCATGTTATGTCCAGGCGAAAATATCCATGCATCACTTGAATTTAGTTATATCCCAATAAATCCATTAAGGAGTGATATCATTTTAGAACATGTCACAAGCTACAAAATCTCTCCAAATGTAGAATGAGATAGTTATCCTTCTCCACCAATCAATTGAGATTTTTGAAATCCACACACAACCTTATCTCTCCACTATTTTTCCTAATAGGAACAATTTTTTCTATCCATGAAAAGTGGTGCACTAAAAAAATGATCTTCACATCAAGTGACTTATTCATTTTCTTTTATATCAGTGGTTCTAGTGACATATGGATCTTACACAAATTCTGGTGAAAAGGCTTAGTGTCAGGCTTGATATGTACCACATGTTGAATGGTACTTATGACACATATGTTCAAGTCCGGGTATGTACAAGAGAAAATATATCTGCATAATTTGAATAACTTGATTTAATATCTCCTTTCTGCCTTTGAACAACAATAACCAAGATTGACATTCTCATGATTCACTTCAATCCTTATATTCACAACCTCATACTTCATCAAGGATCTATTTGTCTTACATTCGAAGATTTCTTAAATCATCTCATATGCTAAATAACTTCTCAACTAAAACTGTATTTTTGGGAATCTTATTTAACTTTACATTGGTCATCCCATCCTTGCAGTCATCCATTGATTTTGTGTGTTATTCATCATCAATGACCGTGTCCTTAAAAGTGCACTCATTGGTTAAAAACTCAATGATTTGTTGATCCTCATTGAATAAACTCTAGATTTTCATAGTATTAGTTACCAAAGGCCTAAAAAAAAGCCCAGTAGAGAGTTTATTAGTTAAAAGATATTATAATAGGGATAACTGAGAAGAAACAGTAGCTAAAGTATCCACATCCACACTATCGCTACAAGGAATGGAACTAATATTAAATCATTCAAAATTAGAAATTAAGTTCCATACCTCTTGCTGTTGACTTTTCAAGTGAAGTGAATGGATTTATTTATTTATTTTTAAATTGTAACTAAAGCTTATATTTATATAAGGGGCTATGCTGAAGAAAATAGTCGAATCAATTTTTTTTTACAAAATTAGGCTTGAAGCTTGTAGATTCTCCTACTACTATCATACTGAAAAACACATTCATCTCCCTATGATACTTCCATACAGTCTGGCTACATATTACTTTTACAAATTGACCCAACAAAAGACTATTCTATAAAAAATTTAACAATGTGAAAATTCATTATATGGAATCCCCTACACTCCACCATGAGGTGAGTAATTTTCTTCCACATCCAGATTCCATTGACACTCTATCACGAACCCCTGTTCTTCATTTCTTCATATGAGATTCCTGAAGCATGATTAATTGAAGTAGACTGAGAACATTGTGTAAAAACCAAAGACCTTATATGCTGACACTCCATTTCCAAGATATCAATACGCTGGATTAAAACCCTAAGCAAGATTGGGAGATTAGCAACTGACTGGTCCAATTCCCCCAATTTGACCATGACCTGTTGAAGAGCCATACTATTGGCCTCAACAATTTATTCATACCAACAAAGAATACACTTTACATCACTCCAAGAAGGGTGCATTCTTGCTCAAAACAAACAATCGTAACTACCAAACCACAATCCACAAACAAACTCACTTCCAGAGTTGATAGAAACAATGATGAAAATAAAGAAACTAGAACAACTAGACCACAAACCGCAAAAAAACCCACTTCGAGAGTTAAAAAAATTAGGGGCAAGGAGAAAACCTTAGGAATTAAAACTCGAAAAAACAATAACACTTGAAACCAAATATGATTAGAGGCATAGGAAGGTGTAATGACCCTAGTTAATGCTATAAAAAAATTCCCTTACCGCTGTAGCAATTTATTTGTGTTTCTAGGTGATGAATTTCATCAAACACTTAGGCTGTAGGTTTATTTACATTGTAATAACTCATCTTGTTGATGTTATTTAAAGTTTGTGTTTGCTGGTATATTTCCTCAATAATATTGTGCAATGTATAAATAATAATATGATGCCAAACATAACTTATTTGCATTGATTATAAAAGGTAAGTTTGCAAAGATATTAATTAGAATTTACAACCCATTAGACATTAAATAGATATATCAGTTCTGACTTGTTTTTTCAATCAAATAACCTTATTATGGATGCTGTGACAAATCTGGCAGAATATGTTGTTTTTGTTTGATGAATATATCTTCCCTACACTACCAAAATTGAAGGAAGCTAACCCAACAAGGTAATGAATCACTCCAATAAGGATGGAATGGTCCCAAGAACTGTAATCTCAACCCAACAAGAGATATAATCCACCCATATAGGAAGAAACGACCCCAACAACTGTAATCTCAACCCAACAAGAAATATAATCCACCCATATAGGAAGAAACGACCCCAACAACTACAAACTAGGCCTATCAAGAGATTGAAAACCTCCTCTACTGTTAATTTCTACCCCTGCAACAAAAAACACCCCTTAACCAAAAAATGTGACCCATACTCAAGAGATCTTGGTACCCACATCTAAGAATCGCCCCCAAACAACAAAATAAGTCGATCCGTTCAACAATAAATGCAATCACCACTTAAATCGCCCTCCTCAAGCCAAATCGACCTCAAAAAAAAAACCCAACTACTAAATTATGAAACCTCAGTCACAATGAAGCAAAATGAAAATATTTGAGTGATCTTCTCTCCACGACTAATTAGAGTGTATAGGCTCACCACTGAAACCAATCTTCGTTTCTAGGGTTTTTCGTCCCAAGAGCCAAAATCCAAAGGAGCTCCTCAAATTCATTTTTAGAAAAATAACAATGCATAATGAGAGAAGGTGATCTCATTCATATTTTAATTCCTCGTTCACCCTTTTGTTGATCAGGGGTGATTTTAAGAACCCCCCCTAAATTTATATGTATAATAAATGGGCGAATCTCCATGATACATAGGAAAAATTGAAGGCTATTTTATCAATTATATAATATGTATATATAATTTTTTGGCCAATCTTTTAGTCACTTATATAATCTTGTAAAATCTTGGCGAATATTTCACTTAACTATAAAACCTTGTAATGTTTTGGCAAATTTCTTGATAAAGTATAAAACCATATATAATAATAGGAAAATGTATTCATTAAACTGTAATATACTCATTTTACATATTTGGAAAAAGAAACATAATTTGTCCATCCTTTAGACAATGTTGCAAGCATTAGGGGTTATGTTTGTCAAGGTTCTCACTGTATACTCTTGCATATCCCTCTATCATTTTTGATGATATTTCACCAAAAAGTTCATATGTTTTGATCCTGACCACCACTTCTGTCAAGCTCGGGATATATTAATATTTTCTCTACCACTTCCATTGTGGACTATTTATTACTAATTCATTGATTATGAAAGGACCCTTCAAACAAGTTCATCATAGATGATAGGATGTTCTTAAATGGGAGCGCACATAATTCTATCCATCAATAACTCCAAAAGTATTATAACATTGATAGGTCGTATTCCATGCATGACTTCCTCTCTAATCATCCACTTGTACTAAAAAAGGACCCCTTTCCGAGGAAGAGAAGTCTCTTTTACCCCTTATATTTTTATTGTTTTATAAAAAACTTAAAGGGACACATAAATTTGTAAAAAATATTGCACATAGATTAGGCCTTAGAAATTTTTTAATTTCCTTTCACTTAGAAAGAGAAGAGTGGTATTGAGTGGGACATTTAATGGTAAACAAATTGTCCATAAATTTCAAATAAATATTGGAAGCTGGTTTTTATGGTCACTAGTGCAATTTTAATAGATTCATATGATTTCCCCA
>JASDQU010100283.1:221028-232453 GCA_032191745.1 Picea mariana | reverse complement strand
CCCTTCATGTTACAAAATTTTATGAAGACATAATTATTACTTAAATGGTTTTTATTTTAAATTTTATTATTTTATTTTATTATATATATATTATTTTTATTATTATTTTTTTAAAGGTAGACAAAATTTTACCCCTAGCGTAATTTTAGACTTAGAACTTAGATTTTGTATTGGGCGACATTTAATTAGGGAAATTGTTGTAAAATTTCTTAACATGTTATTTGTCTTAGGGCCATCTAGGTTCATCCCTCTATCATCATCAACGCGATGTTCCCTTCATGACGCACTAGGTGCTCCAAGGGTGCCACTCGCCTCATATGTTCCCTTGTGCGATGTGCCCCTCAGGACACACCACGTGCTCCAAGGGTGCCACTCGCCACTCTCCATTTTTCTTGCGCGACATGCCCTTTAGGATGCACCACGTGCTCCAAGGGTGCCACTCGCCTCTTGAATGATTTGGTAGACATCAATAACCCCTGGAGTCAACACTCCGCCAAGTGAACTTGTGGGAGACTAAGGGATTATAAGGAATAAAGCCCTCACCTTATTGCGCGCCCCTTAGAATCATCATGAGAGACTATCACAGTCTGCCCTCACGACATCGTGGGTCCTCTCGAACTAGGTAATCATTAACCTACAGTTCGATCCACAGCGGGAGTGCTAGTAGGTTGTGGCAAGGTTGTTGACCACACCTCTCCCTCAACATCTTTGGTAGTCATGCATGACCCCTTTACTCCATATGTGAGTCTAGTCGGAAAGCTATCGTCAACCTGCATCATCAACAAATCATGTCAGAACATATCCATATCATATCATCTAGTCAGATGCACTAATATCACAGTAAAACAATCAAACTCCAATGGTGCACTCCCTGACTTGATCCAGAGTCCAAGGGGTTCCATCGATGCATCTGCATCCTCAAGGTCTAAAACCCTGCACACTTAGTAAAACTGAGTCAATAGCGCCTGTCTATGTCAATGTAGTAAAACAACATGTCATCAACCCATAACGCCTCATAATCAAAATCAAATGTTTTAATTAGCATAATAATCCGGATCACTTGCGAGCAAGTGTCCTCAAAGAGTAAGTTCGCTCAGTGCGCCAGAGTGAGATGTTACACTCCTTATTCATTCTTTTCCAATAGAATGATTGTCATGCATTATAGTAGATTTTGAAAAAACCCACATGTCCTGATGCTGGGGATCTATGTGACTCCCTTAAAACTTTCATTTTAAATTTTGAGGATGGAATTAGGTAGATTCTGTTCTTGTACCACGAAATGTCATTTTTCCATTCAAATTTGGGGTTTTGGTCTAAATTGTTGATTACGGAATTAGATTCAGGATCTTTGGCATACTCAACTCAAATCTCATCCAACCAATCTGGAATGACTATTGTTGTTGCATATGCATTTACTTCCTCATATTTTCTTGAGAGTGCATTAGTAACTATATTGTCTTTCCCACTTTTGTGTATTATTTCCATATCAAAGATGGAAAGTTTCTCCATCCACTTTTATTGTTCTGTGGACAATATTTTTTTTCTTATTAAGCATTGGAGACTATTGTGATCAGCACATATCACAAATTTGCTTCCTTAGAGATATTGTCTCCATTTATCTAATGCATGTATAATAGATAAGATTTTCTTATTATGGGTAGATTTTAACTCTTCCTTTTTGTTGAGCTTTCAACTTTCAAATGATATTGGGTGGCCATGTTGCATTAATACTACTTCTATTCCAATTCCTGTTGCATCACATTCTACTACAAAAAGTTTTTCAATATCTGGTGTTGCTAATACAGGTGTAGATGACATAACCCTTTTTAATGTTTCAAAACATTCTTGTGCACTATTGTCCCATTTGGAGGAATTTTTCTTTAATAGGTTTGGCAAGGGTGTTGTTAAATGGGTGTAGTTCTTGATAAATCTTCAATAATAACCTGTTAATGCAAGGAATACCCTTAGTTTTAATATGTTCTTTGGTTTGGTCCATTCTGTGATTGCCTTGATTTTTTCAGGGTCCACCTTGACTCCTTCTCGAGATATGACATGAACAAGGTATTCTACTTCTTCTTTGCCAAAGGAACATTTTGATAATTTGGCATAGAACTGATTTTTCTCTAAGAGAGAATGTACCGGTTCTAAATGTTTCATATGCTCCTTCCAAGTTTTATTTTAAATAAGAATATAATCAAAGAAGACTAATACGAAATTCCTTAAGTAGGGGTGAAAAAGTTGATTCATAGTTACTTGGAAGGTAGATGGTGCATTAGTTATACCGAATGACATGAATTTAAACTCATAATGACATTCGTGTGTTTGAAAAACAGTTTTTTGTACATCTTATAATCGTACTCGAATCTGGTAGTACCCTGATCTTAAATCCAATTTTGAGAAGTATTTAGCTCCATGGAGTTCGTCTAGTAACTCATCTATGAAAATTATAGGAACTTTATTTTTTATAGTTAATTTATTTAACCCGCGATAGTCTATACATAGTCTGAAAGATCCATCCTTTTTTCGAACCAATACTACTGGGGCTGCATATGGACTATTGCTTGTCGTAATAACCCCACATTTCAATAGGTCTTGAATTAGCATTTCTATTTCTGTATTATGGTGGTGAGGATATCGATAAGGTCTAATATTAACTAGTGTTGAATCTGGCTTAACCTCGATTATATTTTCTATGTTTCTATTAGGTGGCAACTTCATAGGTAAGTCTTGGAATACCTTGTAATAATTTTGGATTAATGTTTGAATCTCTGGATGTTGAGACTTGACTATTTATGTTCTTAATATATCCATCTGATGACAGTGTGCCACGTAAACGGGTGCTCCTTTTCGAATTTGTTTCTCCATTTGTTATGAGGATATAATTTAGGTGTGAGGCGACTGGAATTCGAATAATTTGTATTGTCTTCCTTCCCATTTGAATTTTATTAATTTTTTTTGGTGATTTTCATAATAGGTCCCTAGAATTTGTAACCATTGAATTCCCAAGATGACGTCTACTCCTCCCAAGGGTACAATGTAGAGTCCCAATTCTAATTCGTAGTATGCTACTTGAAGCTTGATCTTGTGGCATTTTCCTATGCCATCAGATTTTTTGTCATCTTCCACCATTACTCTTATATCTGCAGCCGGATATACAAATAGGTTTAGATTCTTTGCAACATTTACATCTATGAAATTATGGGTGCTCCCTATATCAACTAGAATGGTGACATTTTCTTTTTTTATGTGCCCTTTTAGTTTTAAAGTTTACAGTTGTGTTATTCCTGTTATTGCAGCCAAGGATATCTTGGGCATGCCCTCATCGGTTTCTGTATTGGGGGCCTCACCTTCCTCTTCACTTTCGTTATTTGAATCACTATCAAATGTGCTTGATTATTTCTTTGCTTTACAAGAATATAATTTTTTATTGTTTCATTTGTACCCAGGCGACCATTTGTCTCTACAATATTGACATTTTCTTTCCCATTTTTTATTTGAGTCTTTATGACTAGCTTGACCTTCCCTCAAATGAGGTGGTAAATATTTGTTAGGTTTGTCTGTATTATATTTCTTTATTCTATCGTCTAGATATTTATTTAACCTTTCCGGAATTCTGAATGTTGGTTTATTGATCTTTTATTTTTGTTCTATTAGACTTGTTGCATGTCTTACATCCTCAATTGTTTTAGGATTCCAAAGTTTGATTTCACTACGAATGTAATCTTTTAGGCCACATATGTACATTTTGATGAGCTTATCATCTGTGAATCCACATTGCCTTGTTGCTAGAACCTCACATTCATGGGTATAATCATTTACATTTCCCTTTTTTTTAGATGTACGAACTCCTCTGGAATTTCCTGGTTCCCTTTATTTTTTGAATTTATTTATGGTATTTCTAGACTTAATGGTGGTCTTCGATAAGCAAAGGGATCTGCAAATAAGGCCTCAAAACGATCCGTTAATTGTTCAATTTTTTTGCTATGTTCATCAAGTCCTCTTTTTGTTTTAGTTTTATTTTTTTCAAAGAGTGCCAATAATCTTTCACCTTGTTGTATTAACCGATCAATTTTTCTCTTAGTCTCGAGTAATTTATCGATTTTTTCATTCATGTATTTTTGTGTTTTTTCCACATTGTTAAGTCAGTTCCTTACACCGTTGATGCCATCTATGCATTTTTTCACGTCGGCCTTAAGTTCTTCGTTGTTGACCATCCTTGCAATTTATTTATTTATTTTTGAATTTAAATATTAATTTTTAATATATATTTATATTGATTTCATTTTATATCTATATATGTATATATAGTAAATATAAAATAAAATTAATTACTGCAATTTAATGAGGGACAGATGGCCATGACTTTACAAGATTCATTATTTGTAGTCAAAATCCAGGAGGTAGGGATATGGATGGGACAGGTAGGGGTTTTCCAGAGGTGTCAGGGTCTACGGGGAAGTCAGTGGTCAGGGTAGTGTGTCTGTGGGGTCTACGAAATGGTGTGTCTGCGAGGTATGTATGGGGGTCTGAACTTGGTGGATGTCGAGGGAACATAGAGTGGAGTGGACATGGATTGGACGTCGTTGTGGGTGGGGGAATCGGTGTCAAAGTGTGTGGGGGTGCAGAGTGTATAGTGCGCAGAGTGTGTGGGTCGGGGTTACGATAGTTTAGGAGGGGGTTGCGGTTTGTCCATGGGGGTTGTGTTGAGGTAGGATATAGGATCTGTAGGAGTGGGGGGTGTCAGTGGTAACTCGAGAAGGTGAGGGTTTGCGGGAGTGGGTTTACCGAATTTGAGGGAAGTGAGTTTACGATATTTTATTTTTGTAACAATCAATTTTATCCAAAGTTAAGATTTAATCTATATTTCCCCCTACCCCAAGGGTGGGGTGAAATATAGAGTAAATATTATAAGGGGGAATATAGAGTAAATACTTTATAATATTTTCTCTATATTTTCCCCCACCCCCACTCTATTTACTCTATATTTACTAGGTGGGGGTGGTTGCAAATACAGAGTATTTATCCTATCTTATTAAGTATTCCTCCCATGCTCATATATTATATTTACTCTATATTCCCCCCACCCCCACCTAGGAAATATAGAGTAAATAGAGTGAGGGTGGAGGAAAATATAGAGAAAATCTTATTAAGTATTTACTCTATATTTCCCCCTACCCCAGGGTGGGATTAAATATAGAGTAAATATTATAAGGGGGGAATATAGAGTAAATACGGAATAACATTTTATCTATATTTTCCCCCACCCCGACTCTATTTACGCTATATTATATGTGTGGGGGTGGCCACAAATATAGAGTATTTATCTTATCTTATTAAATATTTCCCCCACACTCAGATATTATATTTATTGTATATTCTCCCCACCCTCACCCCCACTCCCCACTCCCATATATGAGGGTAGGGGTGGGGAAAAATATAAAGTAAATATTATATATGAGGGTGCGGGTGGAAATATAGAGTAAATCTTAATATGATTTACTCTATATGAGAGTCAGGGTGTATTAAGTATTCCTCCCATGCTCATATATTATATTTACTCTATATTCCCCCCACCCCCACCTAGGAAATATAGAGTAAATAGAGTGAGGGTGGAGGAAAATATAGAGAAAATCTTATTAAGTATTTACTCTATATTTCCCCCTACCCCAGGGTGGGATTAAATATAGAGTAAATATTATAAGGGGGGAATATAGAGTAAATACGGAATAACATTTTATCTATATTTTCCCCCACCCCGACTCTATTTACGCTATATTATATGTGTGGGGGTGGCCACAAATATAGAGTATTTATCTTATCTTATTAAATATTTCCCCCACACTCAGATATTATATTTATTGTATATTCTCCCCACCCTCACCCCCACTCCCCACTCCCATATATGAGGGTAGGGGTGGGGAAAAATATAAAGTAAATATTATATATGAGGGTGCGGGTGGAAATATAGAGTAAATCTTAATATGATTTACTCTATATGAGAGTCAGGGTGGGTGTGTGGGGGGAAGGATAATTTTTTTTGCTGTGGTTGAAAACTTAACGTTCCCCACAAAACACCTTTCAGTAAATTATGTGGGAATTAGGAATCATCAAATTGGACAGGTATTTCCAAAACCCAACCATGTGAAAATTCAAGTGTGATGGTAGACATGGACACATTGGATTTGATATGCCTCGTGACCTAATTCAAAATCGTCTAAGCAAATTGGGCAGGATGAAATGATACTATTATTATTTATCTGATGCTCTTGAATACTTATTGTAGGAGAAAATGTTGTATGTGGGTCTCTGTTACGATAGGGTGTTGCAACTCTAACTCTACCACCGCCTCTCCTGGGAAGAGATAATAGATCATGAGAAGCTTCTCATCGGGATTCAAAAATCAACGTTGGCCCCATTAAGAAGTCACTCTATGCGGGGACAAATTAAAGCATAATTTCCAAATCATTAATCTTCTTCTTCATCCAACTCAAAAATTTTATCATCCAATTTAAAATTTATGTTGAAAGGATTGGCCATATCAACATCATCATCAATGTGAACATTTCAAATCATATCATCGTCAAGAAAATTGTATCCTACATTTGGTTCGACTTCTTTGATTTCTCCATCTAACTGTCATGTATCCATAATTGTTCATGATCCTCGATATGTTGGATTAACCCCACTATAAAAATTAAAACCAACAAAAAACTAGAGCAACACCCAAGCAGCTCGATGTTACAACAACAACATATATCAAGCACCCACAAAATGTACCAAGGGAAGAGCTCACATATTTATAGTCATACATTTACTTGTCTCATCTCATTTACATTTATATTTACTAAATTTCATCTCCTTCACATATATTTTGCAATTTTGTCGTTTTATCATCGATATATTCTTCATCCAGAACATTGTCTTGAACATGATCTCCTTGAACTGATTCAACATATTCGTCCGACACGTCAACTAACTGATCCTATACATCATCTTCTTCTTTAATATCATATCCTTCCACTACATTATACTTTATCGACCTTCCTCTTGGATAATATCTAACAACATATGACCAACTCCCTTTGCTTGAAACCTATGAATAAAATAACCCTTCACATTGGCTTGGAAGAGCATAGGGCTTTGATCCCAGCTCAATGTTCCTTGTATTAACCATAGTAAATTCGTTAGCATGTTGAATAATAGTTCTATCAGGATCCCACTAATTCATTTGTAGCATGTATCATTCAACGACAAACATAACTAGTTTGAACGATTTAAAGTTACACTGAAGTATATCATCCAAATACCTATAGTAGTTATTTTCAGCGACTTCTAGATGTCTGTCACTTCTAGAGTAAATATTGGTAACCTGAAACATTGCAGTTATCCAACTTTCGTAATTTTTCATCTTTTCATCCAACTTTTTGATGCGAAATTTTCGGCCATTGCACAACATACCATTCAGGTGTTTCAACTGAAATATTACAGACATGCAAAAAAAGCATTGTCAATTGATAAACATATTTATTCTTTGAAATTATGCAAATCAATAAGAAAAACATATCGTATAGATCAATATAATATTCAAAAAAACTAAATAGTATGGGTGAATATATGCCCGCCTGTTTATCTTTTAAACCATATGCTAAATATATTTCCCTCTATGTAATATTGGTATCTTTTTTATGTTAATATTCTTTGAAAAATGAAGGGACACCATACCATGATAACCTATGATTATTATATTGTATACACCGTTCAATCCATACCTTCATCCAATCAAAATTGTTTTCAATGTATAAATGTATACCATCCCACTCTCGATCAATTGTATTAAAATAAAACAATTCACATATACTTAATCGGTTACCATGGTATTATACCTTCATAATAATGGGTTATGTAAGAAGGCTAAAAATTAAGTAAGTATGATATATATAAAAACAAAACTTCAAATGTATTATAAATTTCCACCATCATCTACTTACTTGTCACTTTCCTCATTCTACCTTTCTCCAATAGGTGTTCCCTTTCCAATTTGTTGATGGAGTTGACATCACAAATGCGATCCACATTAATATTTGGAGATATTTTAGGAATATATTGAGTAATATAAACCATGTTTTTATATACCATATATCCCTCTACCATAGAACCCTCAAGATGCTCTCTTTGTCTAACCAAAGCCTTGAATGATTTCAAGTTTCTCTCAACAATCCACATTGACCTTATGTGTACATGTCTACACTTTTCGATCTACTCAACTTGGTGTATGGGGTAGTGTTCATGTGCATTGAAAAATTTCAGGGGTATTTACTTTTTCATTTCACACATTAGATGAGGAATTTGTCTCCTCCAATACTATATATTTTCTTTATCGATTTATTTAGATGAAAACCATCTACAAATGATGCAAGCAAATCACAATTTTCAACAAAACAATATATAGTAATACATTGCAAGTAAAACACATGAAGTGAAATATAAGTTGTACATCGAATTGAACAAATTACACTTTACATATAAATCACCACTTACCTCATGTATTTTCCAAGATCATATATAACTTGTTTGACATTGTTTTAAATTTTGTCTAGGAGAGATAGAGGTAGAACATACTGTAACAAAAAAAAATCATTATTTATTCCCAAATTAGTAGAAAAAAAAACTAAAAAGATGTTTCACCAATATACTAATATATACACCAAAAATAGTTTACTTTAACGAAGGTATGCTAATCATGAGTTTTTACCCCACTTAATTCACTTTTCTTTGTTATGATATTCTTTCTGTTTGAAGAAAATCCAATGGGAAATTTAATTTTTTGAATAACGTCTTTTACATCCTTGCTTTGTTTCTCTGTAAATAACCATGGAAGGGTGATTATATTTTGACCTCCATCACTATTTGAATGAATCAAACTTTTCATTGCATGATTATCCTCCTTAATTTCATTACAAATATTCACAATTTTTTCTTTGTCACTCGTTCCATCTAAGATTTTCCATAACGTTACTGTTACATTCTCCCTGATGTGCATTGAATCAAAAATATTGGACAATTTATAGGTTCTCATAGTAGGGGACCCTGCTAAATTGTACATGATAACTTTTAATTCCTTGTGGAAGTGCCCCATTATTAAATCTTTCATGATGACCATCAAGGTGAAGCATAATTAAAGATATTACAACAACAATTTTCAATTAGTAAAGTGAACAAACTGAAATAAAAATATTAAATATTCAAAACATTTCATGTATGATACATAGGCATTTTGATCCATACCTTTACAATTTCTATTATATTGCAACAACCGTAGACAAGGTGTCATTCTCTGTGGTTTTAATCTAGTCTCTTCTTTCACATTGAAAAGATTTTCTTTATACTTCAATACCTATGGTTCTTATAAAGGAAGTTCCTATAATCATCAAACACTTCTTTTACTAAACTTCTTGAATGACGATATTTCATCTTAGGACCACAAACTAGACATGCAAATTTACCCTTTGTTTGAAGACCTAAAAGAGATGGATTAAATTTGATATCAATTATTCGAAGTATGATTAATGAAGGGATTATGTATTAAGAAACATGCATGATATGAACTTCATAAAATTAAACACTATTAAAGTGTAGTGTAATGTTATAATATACCATAGAAATATGTTAGCCCTGGGGCATCGTGAATTTCCCATACAAGCATTGCATGGAATTGAAATTCCCTTTGTGCACCTACTGGTCTAGAGACATCATACATAGTGATGCCCTTCCATAACTCTAGTAACTCGCCGCTAAGAGGCTCTATATATACATTCATATCTTTGACTTGGTACTTACCTAATTGATTGAAAAAATAGTAGAAAAATACTATATATATGAGTAAATAAAAAAATATCAAACATAATTATAAGACATAATTGAATATATATGAGTAAAGAAAAAAATATAAGACATAATTATGAAACAAACAATACAAATAAGATGTTACCGTGTTAAAATGAATTATTCTAAACAAATACCTGGAAAAATCATTGCCAACATTATGTTCTCTCTCTTTATTGACATCCATGGAGGAATGTTATTGTTGATAACAAAAACTGGCACACTGAGTAAATATTTCTGAGCTCTCCAAATGGATTCACACCGTTAGTTTCCAATGAAATCCTAAGATTATGAGGCTCAACTTTAAAATGTGGCCATATTTCCTCTTTCTTGTTAAATGCAGATCCATCTGTAGGCATTCAAAGAACACCATATTTACTTATGTTTTTTGCATGGTAATCCATAAGCTATGATATTCTTTTACACTTGAACAATCTTCGCAATCATGGAATTATGGGAATACAACAAAAAACCTTTTTTTTACTTGATCTATTTGATATCTACTAATTTGACATTTCAAGCATTCTTCTTTCGGCACATGTTCTCCATAATACTAAATATGATCATAATGACATGCATGAATAACTTCATACTCCATTCCAATATCTTTCATAATGGCATGTAAATCTTGGTACGTGTGACATAAAACATTTAACGGTGGTAAATTTTTTTTACCTAACAATCCACAACTAAAAAAATAAATATTGGTTAATGTAAAGAATATTAAGTGTACATATTGCCTCTAAATTTTACAGATCATGATCAAATAAAAATAAAAATAGAGGAAAAAATAAAATCTTTATTATCGTGTATTAAATGTTACGAAACATATTACATACCTTAGGAGTTTTGTGGCACAGGTGTTTGACAAACCATTCATAACCTTTAATTTCATCAAAAACAATATATCAGAGAGAAGACTTGTTTTGGAGCCTTCATAAAGAGGTCGTGCTTCCTTAAGTACAATTATATTAAAAACACCATTAAGCTAATCATCGTCATCATACTTTCCAAAATTATTAAATGTCTATTGGATCAATATATTTGTCCCATCTTCTTCAACCGTATTATAATTAACATAATCATCTTCTTCCATAGGATCATTAACTCAATCTTAAATATTTTCTCCATGTTCCTAAACAAGCGCTTGTACAACCACATCTTCCTCCATGGGAAGTGCAAAAGGGCGTCATTCCTTGATAACTACACACAATCAAGTAATATTAGTGTATATATAACAAATATTAAAACGATACAAACACTCACAAATATAATATATGCAAACAAAGACAACAAAGACAAAGATAGAGACTTTTATTGATGTGTAGAAACAAAGACGCTTTGTGAGATATATATAGTCACAACCAACAAAAAAACATATTCTTATTTCATCTTCATCATTAGGTCATATTGTTTCTTGATTTCACTTGGAGACCACAAGTGTTAAGTGGATGGAAAATTATGTTAGGGTCCTAACCCACACATAGGTAGAACAATATATTCGGATGTCATAAAGGTCAATATTAATAAGGCCTTTCAATAA
>JASDQU010100283.1:203070-218607 GCA_032191745.1 Picea mariana | reverse complement strand
AACCAAATTTCCAAATTTCAATACTAATTGGTTTGATTCAGTCAAATTTAAAAACCATGATATGAATACACTATAATCATAAGCTATGAAAACAATTCAAATCAGATCCCAACACTGGGCCACCATACTCTACCGATATCACATAACTTTCTATTTATTTTTTGGGGAATGCATATAATCTCCCTGTCCAACATGTCCATAGCTGAGTGCATCTCACTCTCTTCTCCAAGATTGCATATAAAGCAATCACCTATATTCTCATACAAACAAGATTCAATACATTATAGTATTGTTGGCAATGGATTGTTATATTGAATAAGGGATTTGATGGTCATAGTCTACAGAAGCCCAAGTTTTTAGTATGACTTAATGAGAATGGCGCCCAACGTTTTTAGTATGACATAATGAGAATGCCTTCAACCGTTTATGAGGCATTAGATGACCATAGTCTACAGAAGCCCAACGGTTTTGGTATGACATACTGAGAATGGATTCTACACAGTTGACAAACACCACCCTTAATCATCTCAACAAACAATAGCATTAGTAATAGCACAGAACACCAGAGCATAAGAAATTTCATTGGATAGCGATTGTTGTTTTTATAGTTAGACTCGTAACCTCCTTTAAAAACCCATCGAAAAGACAAAAAATAAATATTTAAAGAACCAACAGAGAAACCCCAAATCAAGGGTTTCATAATTTTCTCTCGTCTTACCTATGAAAAATGGGTTTTGGGCCGCTCTTTTAGTCCACTTTTGGAAGTCAATGCTAGCGAATCCTGCGTCCATGAGAGCATATATCCAACTGTTGATAAAGAATGAAATGAGATTTAAGCTTTGCAAAGGATTTGTCTTTCAACTTCGCAAGTGTCAGTGAATCCTACTTATATGAGAGAATATATCCAACTGTTGATAAAAAATGAAATGAGATTTAATCTCTGCAAAGGATTTGTCTTTCAACTTCGCATTTAAAAACCCAGAACATGAAATTGGAGTGAATAACTGCTGGAAACCCGATTTATAGCAGACAGGGAGGGCAAAAATGGTTCCAGAAATGTTCATAGCTAAAAATCGGGGCGAGGAAGGTTATGGCCCAACTTTTAAGCTAAAAATAGGGGCGAATGGAAGGTTTTGGCCCGAATTTTAGCGGGCGAAAATTAATTTTTTTCCTCTTCGTGGTAAATAAACCATTCGCTAACCCTTTAAACATTTTTTTTTTTTAATAAATGGAGGGTGAATGATAATAAAGCTCTCCATCCCTCTCCAACAAAAAAAATTCGCCCCATCAAAATTCAAAACCCCTTAATTTCGCCCACGAGTGAAATTTCCCCCCTAAAATCACCTATGATTAAAAAACAATTATGTTAGTTTTGTTTTGATTCAACGACGATTTTTTTGAGTTCTGAGTCGACATAAACTATTGCGTTTGTATTGAATGAATATAAAAGATTTGTTTGATCGATTATAGTTTGTGTCGATTAAATTAATTCATTAAAATGATTTCGTTGGATTCTGTCTATTTCGAATTGATAATAAAAAGATTGTTTGACAGATCGCATATATCCCTGTTACCATTCAATTAATTGAATACGATCTTGTCTGTTTCAAATTGGCATAAAAGATTTGGTTATTTCTACCGTGAATGATTTGCTTTGCTTTAAGTTGATAATTAAAGATTTGTTGAATAGGTTGAATATATTTCTGTTATCATTTCATTGATTTAAAACGGTTCTGTTTTCAAATTAGACTAGCTACAGAATCCTGAGATTCTGTAGCTAGTCTTAAAATTTAGATTTTTATTAATTTTACAAATAAAACATTATCTAAACTTGCCTATTTTTGTCCACCCACAGGTACATACGAATTTCAATGGAAAATTGGACATGCTGTGGCAGTTATATAGTTTTGTTTTAGTTTGTTAGTCATAGGCAGAAATAGAGACTTGGGAGATTATTCCCAGATTTTTTGTAAAATGTTTTTGATAATTCCCACAGGGATGTTTTACCCTGTGGCCTTTATATACTCATGTATTTTTTGTAATGAAACCATCACTGTTGGGAGAAGAAAGATTTGGACTTATGAAGATACAAACTGGGATGAAAGTGGATGTTTTGTAACAGCTTTAGCTTTCAATATATCAAACTTTTATTTCAAGTTTTCTTCATATCAGTTTGAAATCAATTATCGACTATTTTAGCTATCATAATTCATTGCAGGTTGATGTGATTTGGTCTATGTGTTGTCCATATCTGATGTCTCTTATTTTAAAGTACAACAATTACTTTGTTTCAATTTAATGAATTAAAGGTTTATCATCTTCGTTAAATGAATCATTTTGTACAAATCTTCGCATACGGGTTTATCTAAATGTAATGATTTGTAAATTTTAAGATTGTTGTCATTTTATTTCTTGTTTGTCCTGTCATTCATATTCAAAGAGCACTGTTGCTTCCTATTTATGAGAAGCTTGTGGAGAATCTGGTGTGGGTTTCCTCCCATCGAATAGCTAAATTGAACACTGCGCACAGGACAAATAGGAAGCGTTACTTCAGGTTAGTTCTTTATTTGCAATTTAATAGTTAAGAAATTAGAGAATTCTAAGTAGTTCAAATAGATATATAGTTCAGATTTACAGCCAGGATTATCATTTTAATTGCTCAGCTTAGATAGTTTTTTTTTATTTAATTTCTTTCTCATAAAAGATTATAAAAAATAAAAAATAATAGCTTTGCTGTCATAGGACATCTCACAAATGATTTTTTCAGGTTTTCGATTTAAAATCTGTAATCTGTAAATATTGTACATTTGTTGATAATTGAACATTTAATTTCATAGAATTATTGTTGTATAATATTAGAAAATATACTGTATATATATATATATATATATATATATATATATATATATTTCAGATTTGTTTATTAGTTTGCTTTAATTGTTGTTTTCATTTAGTTAGTTTTCTTTTGTTTTCCTAGGACTTAGATTGACCAACGGAGCCGCTAAACCCGTCGGGGTGGATCATCCTAAACGGCTTGGGTTATTTAGACAACCCCGGACCGGATCCACTCCTCCATTTGACGAGCGTTCAATTTCACCCGTCAACACTCAGTTAGGATTTTATATCCTAAAGGGATTGATCATCCTTGGACAGATCCCAAAGGTCTGGTAAGGATGGTCTATCAGAGTACTTGTGCATGTGTATGCCAGAAGTGGTCAGTATTGGTAGCTCCGTTAGGATTTTTATAATCCTAGGGAATATTATGATTACTGGGCAGATCTCAAAGGGCCAGTAAGAACGGTCTATCAGAGTACCATGTGGTAGCTCCATTAGGATTTTATATCCTAGGGAATCTTATGATTCCTGGAAAGATCTCTAGGGACTTTCAGAGTACCACAAAATGTTGTTACACCTGCCAGATTCTATTGCTATATGTGATGATGTTGTTGTTCCAGCCTCGTGTTGTGATGATGTTGTTGCTCCAGCCTCGTGTTGTGATGATGTTGTTGCTCCAGACTCCTCGTGTTGTGATGATGTTGTTGCTCCAGCCTCGTGTTGTGATGATGTTGTTGCTCTAGCCTCGTGTAGTTGATGATGATGTTGTTGTTATATATTTTATGCTAACTGATGATGATGTTTCAGATTACAGCTCCATGCTGTGAATGATGATGATGATGCTATTTCAGCTCCATGTTGTGAATGATGATGATCGTCATACTCTAGCTCCATGCTCTGAATGATGATGTTATTGATGGTTAAAAAAACTTCCAATGATTTATAGATATTCTAGTCAGTGTTCCAGATGATGTTGATGTGGTTTCCCTCTCTCTCTCTTGATGACGTAGTAGAATACCCTTCTTATTAAGGGGGAGTGTTGAAATATTGTAACTGCAAAGTATATTTTACTTATTATTGAGTTATTATTAAATAGATCAATCCCCTTTTGTGGATTGATAATGTAGGGACTTATGTATGACCAAATCCCCTTTTGTGGATTGGTCAAACCCTAATTAAATGAGGCTAATTGAGAAGTCGGCCCCTAGGGCTAATTAAAGTGGTTTTAGCCACTAGTTGGATAAGTCAGCCCTACTTGATGAAAAGACACAACCCTAGCACTCCTCAGCTGGTATAAATAAGAGAGGCTAGCGACACATTCACTCACTCACTCAAGTCACTCATCTAGTGCGCAATTTTGAAGGAAGTTGCAGTTGTCGAAAGAAGGAGAGAGAGGTGCATTGCTCAGTCTTGGATATTCTCTTGTGTTTGATGTTTTATCTTGGCATTGTATTGGAAATATATATTAAGGAAGTTTTTGTTGGTTTTTCTCCCCCGTGAGGGTTTCCCAGGATAAATGTTGTGTACCTTGTGATTGTGTATCTTTCAGTGATCCTGCTTATGCTATTATTGTCTAGTAAATTGAAAAGAACTTAATAGCAGCTCTAAATTTAACAGTTGTGATTGTATTTGAAACCAGAGTTTGTATCTAAGTTCAGTACTTTTATTTTGTGCGTTCCTTTATTATTTCAAATATAAAAGCATAAAACCAAAAAAAATAAGTCTTTTAGCATCTTTTGTTTAGTTTTTGCTTTAGTACAAAGAAGAAGAAAATGAAAAAACCCAGTTTGTTGTTTGTTAGGTCTCTTTCTTTTTTTTGCACTATTTTGCATTTATGTTTGAAAAATAAAAAGATCTTAGTATAGGTTGTTGTTTTCTTCTCATATTTAAAATCATTTCAAAGGAAAATTAACAAACACTCTTTTGTTTTCTTCTTTTGTTTTTCTCAAAAAGTTGCATCATGCATTTTTCATCGAAAAAAGAAAAGATTGCATTTCAAGGTTTACATTAGTTGTTCATGCATTTTTCTTGCTTGAAACTCTTTTTCATTGTAGAATTAGTGTAAAGTTTTCCTTGTTAGAAAAACAGGATCGTGGAGCAATAAAATAAAACAAATGCAGAAATAAAACACAAAAGATACATAATACAATAGAGACACGGATATACGTGGTTCGCCCAATGTGGGCTACGTCCACCAGAAAAATTGCCAGGTCCCTCCTTTTTATTATCCAGCAAAATGAAGGGATACAACCTACAACTCAACTGTTGTAATGCCCTCTTCTTCCTCTCACAATATCCTCTCTCAGAATACAATAATCACACACATACATAGCCACAATACAATTCCCTCAAAAAAAAGGGTTTCCTTCTAGGACAAAAATTGTTTGGATCCTAACCCACACATAGGTAGAACAATATATTCGGATGTAATAAAGGTCAATATTAATAAGGCCTTTCAATAAAATAGAATAAGGTGGATGTAAGAAGACCTAATAGAAGCTTCCACTTCTAGAAGGATCTTCCTCTAGATGCTTCTTTTTAGTATAAATAGGGGTCGAGGGTATGAGAACCCTAGCTTGGATATTATTGTAATAGAGCTCTGCTCAACTGGAGGTTGCCCCCTCGAAGAGGCCCGTGAACATTGCTTTCAGATTCAAAGTGTTATTTATGTTGTTATTCTTATATCATTTCAGTGTTATTGTGGTGATTGTTCTGGTTATATTGTTATTATTCTACCATTACTAGCATTTTATTTTTGTTCTGCATACATTTTATATCTGGTATATTACAAAAATTCCCTAAAATAACTTCTACCATCAGATATGCGACTTTATAATGAACGGTCTAGATTGACTATGAAATTACAATATTTTGCAAGGCAATTTTTCCCAATATTTCACTTCGGGGGTGCTACCCCTGAATCTCTTGCTAGGGGGGCCTACAAAATTTTCCGTTGCCCCCTCGTGGACCCCCCTGGCAACAGTTGTGGGGGGAAAGCCCCCCAACACCCCCCTATTAGGGAATGGGGTCCAAGCACGACTGAAAAAAACCTCTTAATCAGGAAGATAATCAGGCTCCACAACAAAAATGCCTTGCAAGTTTTCTTATAAGTTTCATTTTGCAAGAGTCTCAAACAACATCAGTGGCACTTTTGTGCCCTTTGAGTAAAGAACTATTGCTAAAAATGAATGCTAAATTTAAAATGTACTAGAATTTTGTTTCGAGGGTTCACAAATTAGTCCATGTTAGGGCCTTGGAATAGGTTGGAGAGGTAACTCTCCAAGACCATTGAATGAAACATGAGAGTCTGACTTAGGGAGTGTCAAAATAGAATTTTTGTATAGGTATAGTCGGGAGACTCCTTTAACATAGGATTTAAACATGAGGTCACGTAAGGAATACTTGAGCAGATTAACCCTTTGAGACTTGACCAAGCATAGCATATTGATCGTATATGGGGGTTTCTTGAGTACCACTTGGCCCTCTATGATGTTGGTACTTTCGAAGCTTTGAGCCTACCTACCATGCCCATAAATTTAGTCTTGACTATCGACTGTACCCCCCAGATGTCGACTATGAGTTTATAGCTCTAGTATCCTTTCCTAGGTATCTCAAAGATTACTGCAGAGGGCTTCCCATGGTATCTGAGGTAGATGTCTCATCACACTTTCAGTACCCTTGGAGTGTACCCCGGGAAGAGAGGGTTACTTGCACCAAGTAGGGATGTTTCATGGAGGTTGGGGTAACTGCTTCTCACTCCTTCATTTAATGATATCAAGACTTTATCAACCTGTGTCAGTTTCTGGAAGGTCCCTTCCTACTTTTTCATTGCTTTAGACTTAGGACCTTAACAACCTGGGCTGAATTTTTAGAGAAGTTGTTTGTTTGAGATGCTTCTCTCAGGAATTTTAGTGGAGTGTTGTTGTGTTTAGTTGGCTTTAGGTTGTGTATGTACCATCGTCATATTGTTGATTCAAGGTGGTTGACCAATCACTCCATTGGTTGGGAAGGACACCTAGTATTTCTTTTGAAAGCATGGAGTTGCATCTCATAAGGCATAGGTTTTTATACCACTGGTTTTCCAGAATTAGTGTGTGAGTCTTTTTCAGACGTGAATAATCCCACAAGGGATGAACCTTTGCATAAGAACATAATGGCTAAATGTTTTGAGGATACAAACCAAGGGACCCCTTTCCAAGGGTTTTTTTGTGTTTTTCCTTTCTTTGGAAACATTGGTACCCCCTTTATATCCACTTTGAACATTCCTTGGTTGAATGTTGGACTACCAGTTTGGTTACGGACCTCTTCGAACGTCCTGAATTCTCTTGATGCTTCTCAAATAATCACTTTATGTCAAGGGAATTGAGTATATCCTTTAACTTCTTCGTCAGCGAAGTATACTCCTCATCCTTATGCCTCACCTGGTGAAAGTCTAGCTACTAGTAACCAGAAGTCTAAAAGGAATAGAAATAGGAAGAGTAAGAAGAAGAAATCACCAACCTCCACTATTCATGTTGGATATTTGCAACCAACCTCTGTTAGTCATGTTGGGGGCATGAGTCCAATCACTACAATTCATACTGGAAATAGGTCACCAACCTCTATGAGTCATGTTGGAGACATTCTACCAGCCTCTACGAGTCATGTTGGCGAAAAAATTCTAGTCATTTCTAGTCATACCAGACATATATCAACGTGATGTCAACAACCTTTGTGAGTCATGTTGAATACATGCAACCAGTCGTTGTAAGTAATGTTGGGAGCGTGAAACCAACCTCTACTAGTTATGTTGGATATATGTCGATAACCTTTGTGAGTCATGTTGAATACATGCAACTAGTTGTTGCAAGTCATGTTGGGAGAAGTGTTTCAGGATTAATCTGTAAGTGCGGACACGAACCGATCTCCCTAGATCCACCTGGGTCTAGAACAAAACAGGACAGAATAATACACTTTCCCTATATCTAGCCTATTGAATGAACTAAGAGGTAAGGATTATGGGCATACCTTATGAATGCTTTCCTTAGATCTCTGTTGTTCCAAGCTTCGCTCCAACGCTCTTGTGTCGTTCAGATCACAATAGTACAAACCAATCGAAGTGAAAGCAAATCAATATATTCAATAGCTAGTCTATACATATGATCAAGGAGTTATGTAATAAAGTAACATCGTCTTTATGGGAAATGGACATATTACTGTATTGAATTAATTGAAAGTGAAACATACAACCTGAGCCTTGATGTCGTAGGTCTCCTTTCGATGGCTCCTAGCTCTGACACACACACTTGCTCATGCATGAAGAAAATCAACCACTTTTGATGACCTTGTTGTTGTCTCTAGCTGTTGTAGCATCAATCCTCCATACAGTCTTGCACTAATTCTCCAATCAATCTCTTGCTAGTTTGCTTCTTGTTAACCTTTTCCATGAGCAATCTTCTCAATATATAGGAGAAGATGGATTAGTTACTTGGATAGGAAATGATCCCAAGATATCAAGAAAACCAGTACTTAGATAACCATTCGCTAGCCAACTCATTCTTCTCGAAGATTCCCTTCTAGAAGGCTCGAGAACTTCATCTTTTGCTTCTTTATGAAGATGTTCACACCCTGGCAATTAGGTACAGTGCGAACCCCTTGCACTTCAGATTAATGCAGCCTGCAAGAATCAGGCATTCTCGCAGGCAAGTATACAGGTAGCCTGCGAACCTCTTTAAAAAACATGATTTTCGGAAGCAGACAAGTGTAACTTTTCTCAGGAAAGTGTTCTTAGTGAAGAGCTTGATTTTCCATCATCATAACATCGTCACGATGACCAAAATTGTGGATAACAAGAAGGACACCAACCTTAGTTAGTCATGTTAGAGATATGTCAACACCCTCTATGAGTCATGTTGAGGACAAGAAACTAGTTGTTGAAAGTCATGTTGGGGGCACAAGTCTAGTCATTGCTAGTAATATTGAATGAACATCACCAACCTCTATAAGTCATGTTGGAGACATGTTGCCAGCCACTGCGATTCATGTTGGGGGAAACCCATCAGCCACTACAAGTCATGCTAGGGGCATTGATACTGTTGAGAAACCTAGACAAATAGGACATAAGCCCAAGTTCCTTTGTAATCTTTGCAAGGGAGATTGCCTTACTCATTTGTGCCCTGTTATTCCAGTGGTACAAAGAGTGTGGTCCTTATCTGAAGGCCCTTCTATTTCTGAGTCATATTCGATCTCCCAACAACCTATTCAGTCATTAGTTGATGAAGTGGTCTTGTTGATGCAATATTCAGTCAATCCCACTCTTCTTTTGGAGGGTGAGGCATCTCTTGACCATGTTTTCTTGTAGCCTATTCAACCAATGGTTGAAGAAGTGGTCGTTCCAATGCAATCTTTGGTCGATGCCACTCTTCTTTTGGAGAGTGTTGAGCCTTCTAAAGTGATCACATCGGTGAAATCTTTGGTCAATCCCACTCTTCTTTTGGGGAGTGATGTGTCTATCAACTATCTCTTGAGCATTTCTAGTCCAGTACCTTCTTAACAAGGTGACATTCCACTCTCTTCAAGCATGCTCCCTCTAAGTCCTAGGATGGTTTCCTTTTATTAGAATGATCTTGTTGATCCTTTCCTTCCTTATTTTTCACCCTTCCAAATAAGGGTTAAAGCTAATTCAAAACACATTTATCGATGCATTGTAGATGAAGGAGCCTCCACAAATGTTTTATCCTCCTCATCTTGGCAAATTTTGGTTCTCCCAAGCTTGTATCAACTACTAGTGAGCTATTGGCTTTCGACGGAAGACCTGGTGAGTAGTTGGGGATTCTTCCTAAATTACCTATCACATTAGGTGGGAAGATTGTCCTTGTCGATATGATAGTGGTGTCTGGCCCTTTAGACTTCAATACACTTATTGGGCATGATTATGTATATGCTATGAACGTTTTGGTGTCTATGCTCTTTCGTGTGATGTATTTCCCTCACAATGGAAGCATTGTCACTATTGATCAATTTGTGTCTGATAATCACCATCCTAATTCAACTATAGATTAAGTTTCTCCTTTTTATGTTCCTAGTGTTCAAGTAGACTCTTCCCTGCTACGGGTGAATTATGTGGTGTCTTATTCTCGACGTTCAATTTCTTATGGAAAGGAGCCTTTATAGTCATGTTTTCCTTCTCAAGGAAAGGTCTCGGCCATTGATCAGGTGTTGTATCCAATGGGGTTGACATGTGAAACTTCGTTTTCCCCTATTGTCTCGAGTGATATTGAGTTTTTGCTTTGAGTCTGATCTTATTGTTTGTGAGACCTCAAGTCCTCATATTGTTGAGTCCTTGAGTCCCAATTCATATGATTTATTGGCTGTTGAATTTCCTTCGAATAATGCTATCCTTGAAAATATGATTATGGATTTTCAACCTTTTCCTAAATTGGAAGCTTTACATGTTGGTTACCGAAGAAACCCTTGGTATGAGCCTAGCAATGGGCTTTACCTAGTGAAGTAATATGCATAAGCTACAAGGTTGTGCAGTGCTTTATACCATATTGTACTTTTAGGGTTATCAAATTTTCTATTCTAGAAAACAAGTTGTTATCGGAGGTTTATATATTGGATTTATTAACTTCTGGGTGAGTGTTGTTGGTCATATATATAGCACTTTGAAGACGTTTTTTCTTTAGTACCTTTTTGTCCTGTCGATCTGGCTTGACAAGAAATTATCTCGAAACTAACATATATGTTGAAAAGTCAACAAGAAACATGTGTTTAATTTACTTTTCCCTTAAATAAATTGGACAATAAATATTAATCTATTATCTCATTTATAACTGAGTGATTTGGATTTGTAACAGAATTATAAGTGTAGTTAAGTGAGTTAAGCTCAGTTGTACTAGTTGTAACTAAACTTGCACTAGTGAGATTTCAGTGAATTAATTATTAATTAATTCAAATCAGTGAACTCACATGCAACTGAAGATTCACCATGGTTAACTACATGCATGTCAGATCCAATGGAGACCTAGTTGAGATAACAGGTGAAAGGGACAGTTTGGCTATCAGTTGCGATTTGAGTGAAGTGTACTCATGCAATCACACATGCAATGGATATGCTCATGAGCATGTGCAAAACTAAGTAATTCGAATTTTGTCATAATTCTATTTGCAAGGATTGTGTAGAGGAGGTAGGTTGTCTGGACACAAAGAATTGGCACATGTATTTGCTGAATTTTTTGTATGACAGTGTGAGACGATTGTATTGTAATGAGAGCTCTTGGATTAGAGTTTTTTATGAGATTGTTTCATGATCCACGATATACATAATATAAGATAGTGAGGTTTTTGGCTTTACGCTTTCTCGGTAAAACTTCTGTGTTATGTGTTCTTGATATTTCACTTTGTGATCATGGTTTAAATTTCCGCAAGAATATTAGTAGAAGCGATTATGTATTTAATAGTGGCATATAATTGTTAGATCAGGAGAATCGCAGGAAATACTTAATTTGTATTAAAATTTCTACATGGTATTAGAGCCACGGAGCCACGGAAGTAAGGTGCAAAAATAATAGTATTTTCGCAGGTCCTGTCTCTGGCAGGGTGAGAACCTTAGTATTGGAAACTATGCACATTTCCCGGAGTATAAATTATCTCACCCTACTCAAAGGAGAGGTGTGAACTTCATCAAGATTCTCGTAGGTTTCTCAAAGGAGAGGTGTGAACCTCCCTCGCCCCACTGTGCATTACAGTGAGAACTTCCTTATGATTTTCGCAGGTTGTACACTGGTAGGGTGCGAACTTCCCTCAGGTTGCTCTCAAGTGGGGTGCGAACCTCCCAGGGCAAGAGGAATTGTAGCAGTTGAGTTTTGTGGTTGGATAACATTCGAATTTGCAGAAGGAATTTTCTTGGTGCAACAGTTGATTCAAGATCGAAATGTCTTTCAATGGATTGAGGTTGGAGTATGCACTCGAGGGCATCTCGAATTACATTGCTTGGAAGGACATGATGGAATCAGTACTTGAAGACAATGGCTTGAAGGAATACATTGACAAATATGTTCCTAAGTCGGATGCGACAAACACTGCAAATCTTGATGCATGGCAAAAGAAAGTGGCAAAGGCGAGGAGGATTCTGTTGGAGGGAGTACGAGACCACATTGTCTCAAGTCTCCATGGGAAAACCACACCACATGCAATGTAGAAAGTTTTGACAGATCTATTCCAAAATAGCAGCGACCATAGGAAATTGGTGCTCAAAGATAAACTCAGGAAGATCAAGATGGAGAAGGGAAACACCATTCTAATATATCTCATGAAGTTTGTCCAATGTCGGGATGAGCTTGGAAGTGTGGGAATAACAGTCGCTGCTGATGATTTGGTGAGCTTGGCTCTCCTAGGACTTCCCAAGAGTTGGCACAGTTATCAAGACTCTATCAATGGAAGGGAAAAATTGCCAGATTGGGAATGACTATGGTCAGATCTAGTGCAAGAGGAGTTCAGGCGGAACACCAGAGATGGATCCTCATCAAAGCGTGATGATGAAGAGGATTGTGCTTTGACTGCTAAGAAAAGGAAAGGAAAAGGGAAGAAATTCCATTCAAAATCTGAGTCTAAAGTCAAGAAGTTGGATTTGTCCAAAGTGAAGTGTTTTCACTATCACGAACATGGACATCTCGCTACTAACTATCTGTAGAAGAGGAAGAACAAGATGGTTGCTGGAGCTGCAACTAGTGAGGCTCTTGTCTCACAATTTGAACTTGACTTCTCTTTGATCACATGTATGGCTTCAAGTGCATCGGGATTGGTGTGGTATTTGGATAGTGGCACTTCCTTCCACATGACAGGAGATAAAGAGTCTTTTAGTGACTTGGAGGAGAAAGATCTCAGAATGAATATAGAGATGGGCGACGATGGAAAATACTGTGTGACTAGTATTGGTACCATTACCTTTCAGAGGGAGTCAGGTAAACCATTTCAATTGAAAATTTTTATGCATGTTCCAGGTCTAAAGAAAAACTTGGTCTCAATCGCAATGTTGGACGACAGAGGCTATGACATTGTTTTTAGCGGTGGAAAAGCTTACCTGCAACATAAAGCAATGGGTCAAGTCAAGAATATAGGGATTTGAGTTAAGAATCTCTACATGTTGGAGGTATATGGATGCGTTGCCATGATGGGAAAGGTAGAAAAAGTGGTGAGCTGGGATGAGGGCAAATTATGGCACAGGCGATTGGGCCATCCTCATCATGGAGCCATGAAGATCATGCAACAAATATCTATTGGACTTCCAAGGGGAACACTTGCTCAGTTAGATCAGTGCAAGGGGTGAACCCTGGGGAAGTATGTAAAGTCCACCTTTCATGAAAACGAGAATCGTGCTTCGGTAATCCTGGAGAGAATTCACACAGACGTGTGTGGACCATTCTCGGTTTCTTCAACAGAAAAACATAGGTATTACGTTATTTTTGTTGATGACTTTTCTCATAAATGTTGGATATTATTCATGCAGAAGAAGGATCAAACATTCTCAAAGTTCTGTGAGTTTAAAGCATTGGTGGAGAAAGAGTCGGGGAAGCAAGTGAAGGCTCTAAGGAGCGATAATGGTGGATAATACATCTCTAACGAATTCAAAGACTTCTGCAGTAGAGAAGGAATTTGAAGAGAACTCATAGCGCCTCATAACCCACAGCAAAATGGGGTCACGGAGAGAAAGAACAAAACGATCGTGGGTTGCATGATCAGGGCCTACCAATGCATTTGTGGGTAGAAGCATGCAATACTGCGGTTTATGTGAAAAATTGTTGTCCTTATAGAATACTTGGCATGAGTACACCTGAAGAAGCTTTCACTAGTAAGAAACATGATGTTTCTCATTTTAAAATGTTTGGCTCATTTGTTTATGTGCATGTGACGAACGATTCCAGGAAGAAGCTGGAACCGACTGCTGAAGTTGGGATATTTGTGGGGTACACAGAAACACCCCATAATTATCGTATGTATTTTCCTAACAGTAAGATGATTATTATGCGATGGGATATAAAATTCGATGAGGGGAAAGCCATGCGGTTGTCTCTTGAGAGGGAGCTAGACTTGCATGCAGAAGAGGAATTATTGGTTCCCAAAGATGAGTCTCAAGATGTGGATCAGCCACATGAGGAAGTTCATGGAGTGGAGGAAACCACTCAAGCAGAGCCATCCATCAAAAATGGCAGAAATCACACCATGGAAGCTAACAGATTGAGACTAGATGTTGCGCAGACAGAGATAGTCTCCTGATCGATTTGTTGGATACATGGCTCTAATGAGAAAATGTATTGTGACTGAACCATCTTCCTTTCAGGAAGCAGTGCAGGATCCCACTTGGGTTGATGCTATGGTAGAGGAGTATGACTCCATTGTCAAAAACAGTGCATGGGAAATTGTCCCAAGACCGGTCGACAAATCAGTGGTGGAAGGTAAGCTTTCAATCATTTTTCTTTATGTTGATGATTTCATACTGACTAGTGATGTGCAGCTGATACACTCATGAAAGGATGACCTTGCAAAGGAGTTCAAGATGAAGGATTTGGGCCTTCTTCATTATTTCCTTGGATTGGAAATATGGTATCGAGATGGTGAACTATTTGTGTCTCAAGGCAAGTATGCAAGGGAGATACTGGGTAAGTTTCACATGGAGGGTTACAAACCCATGGATACTCCTCTTCCAGGAAACTGGAGGAAAGAGAGTGTTACTTCTAGAGAGGTAGTGGATGCTACTGTCTATCGACAGTTAGTGGGTTCACTAATGTATTTAGTGAATACGAGACCGGACATTTGCTATGTGGTTAACCAGCTAAGTCAAGCGATGGTTAAGCCTACCAAACTCTTTTGGAAGGCGGGTAAGCATGTTGTTAAGAACCTAAATAGATCTACAAATATAATCACCACAAATACTGAATACACAATAGATCCACAAGCAAGATAGAAGAAACCACACTTTATTATTACCAAACCCTTGAGGTAGGGCAACACCATACAATGGATCCTATTATGGAAGGGATCCTCTCCTGTTCACTTGCCTCTTCGAGGGGGCATCCTCCTATTGAGCTACCGCTCCAAATGCAATACTACTCTTCATGTCTCATTACATTGCTTGAACCCCTTTATATAGTGCTATCATATCTTAAGAACATTCTAGAGGAGAAATCTTCTAGAAGTAGAACCTTCTAAGAAGCCCTCTTACATTAATTATATCTAATTACCCATTTATTATATCTAACTACCATAGTGGGTCTTATTTAATAATATAGTGGACCTAGTCCACCTTACATTGAATGACCTCCACTATTATCACTATGGGCCCTCTGGGCCCCCCCACTACCTCTCTAGCTACCTTACATTCCACCCCCCTTATGAAAGAGTTGTCCTCAACGCTTGATGTACAACCATATACCAGGGTCCCATGGATAATTGTGGACCATAATGTTGAAGAAGACTGAAGAACCAAGGTCCCATGTAGAAAGAAAATCCACTATGCTGAAGTAGTCCAACCACCATTGTAAGCTCGAGTCCCATGTCCAAGTGCTCATGTGAACTCCCCGTGGAAGATTTTGGAACCCAATAACCAACTCCAAATGATGCTCCAAAGACTGACACCTATCATGTGGATCCAAATAAGAAGATCCATCCACATAGTGGAAAAGGGTCGTAGCAGAATCTAGAAGGAATAATACCACTGTAGAA